>OX402535.1:7162942-7401220 GCA_948098885.1 Drepanosiphum platanoidis
TATACAGACGCGGATTCGATTGTGATCGTGTGTTTGTCGCGGCGAAAAAAAAAACCGACCAAAAGTGGGTCAAAATCGCATCGTTTACGCGACGAAAAAAAACCCGCGCACTTTTCCGTTCGCGGAACCGTTTAGTTCGTCGTAAAAACGGTCATCGTCGTCTCGCCGTCGGTGGCGGCGGCGCGGCGGTGCAGTAGGTGCGCACGATATATAATACGATAATAATAAAAACGGACGGGCGGCGGGACGTCGTAAAACTCGGTCGGGATTTTTACGATCGCGCGACGACGGCGTAAAACAATCGCACGTGCGCGCGAGAAGAAAAAAACCCCGCGAAACGACGGAACACTGGACAGACCGCGAACGATAAACGGCGCGCGACCGCGGCCGTGCGTGTACCTATGGTGTGCCGCTCGGCTAGCGATTTTTCTATCCTCCGCCGACGGACGAGAATAGAAATCGAAAAAAAAAAAAAACAAACAAACAATTCAAACGACGCGTAAAACTCGCGTACTCGCGCTATACACGACGCGGAGTATGAACGAATCTCGGGCGCGCGCGCGCGCGTGTGCCGTGTCCTCGAGCGGTTCGGTAAAAAACCGAAAATCAGACGCAGAGTAGTAGGAAAAAAAAAAAAAACCAAACGAATAAACTCAATGCGAAATAATATTATAATAATATTACGATGTGAAAAAAAAACAACGGAGAAAAAAAAAAAAACCAAAAACAAAAACCGAAACGAAAATGCGCGCGCGCGTGGATTCGAACGACGATATTATTATGACGACTTAACGACGGGACAATCGGATCGTCACTGGCGCGCACCGCACGAACGTGCCATGTGACTCGGGCCCGCGAGCGCTCGAAAAAAGCCCCCCACCGCCGCGCGGCCGTCGCCTCGCGGGATCTCCCGTTTTCGTCGCCCGTTCGCTTTTATCGCGCCATTCGAGAGAAACGGGTTGCAGTGCTGCGGCGGCGGCGGCGGCGGCGGCGGCGGGCGGACGGGCGGGCGGGGGACTCGAGTGCCGCGGAAAGACCCATTAAAACGGAATCGCCGATAGCGGCGCGACGGAAGACGGGTGGTGGGGGCAGCCGGGCCAATAGCCGTTCAAATTCGTCATGGCCGGCGCGCGCGGCGGCGAGCCCAGTGGCGCCCGGACGGGCCGCGGCGAGTCCACGTCGTCGTCGTCGTCGCCGTCGCCGTCGCGTTCTCTCGGAATACCGGAGCCGACATCTACCGGACCGCGGTCCGAACGGACGCGACCGCGGTAACCGCAGAGACGACGACTACTTTTGCGAATTATCAACCGTCCCGTGTTTTTTTATTCACAATACGGAAACGGGGAGAAGGTTTTCATTTCCCAAGCAGAGCCGCAATTATGAATTCTGAGGCCCGTGTGCAAGGATTTATTTAGAGGCCCCAAATTAATAATAATATATTTATTACTTGATCTTTGTATTACTGCAGAAATTTTTTAGTATTTTTTAGTACTATAACTTAAATATTTGACGGAACCGATCAGAAGAATAAATTATGTAAATTTATAAAAATTTTGAGCTTCTAAATACCTCCTCTGTAAATTAGTATGACGAATAATCAAAAAAATAATGAACAACTGAATTCAGTGATCCGAGTCTAGTATCCATACAATAATTATTTGAGAAATATTTCGCAATAACAGAGAGGGGCCCCTGCGATAATGACTATTATTCTACAAATTATGTCATACTTTATAATATCGTTTTCGTAATTTTATTCCTATAATAATTTGTACGTTTTACTATAAAACCGAATTATTTACAGATCCAATGAAGCTTGCATGATATTAATTATCATCTACTTATGCTAATAATAAATTCATTGAAAACAATTACAAAAAAATCAAAAAACTCTCGAGGTACGAGCCACGAGGAAGTAAAGAATACCAAGATAGGCTAAATTCATTTTGAAACGGACAATCTTCAATTTTTAGCTTATGGTTTGGGAGGCCCCTAAGAACCGGAGGCCCGTGTGCATCGCACACCTTGCACACCCAATTGTTGCGGCACTGTTCCCAAGAATTATTATACATATTTGTCCGCACAAAACTTTTTCTCTCCCGTTTTCACCATTCGTCTCGAATTAAACGTTTTACGCCGATCGCCTATTTCCATTCTTTTATAGATGATACTGTTTGTATTTCAACTGTTTTTTTTTCCTCTCGATTTTATCATAACAAATACGATTTTCAAGATTTTTATAAAATACTATAATAATTATATCCGACTAACGATTTAATACTCGAACTTGCGACGACAATGTGTCCGGACTCGTTTTTAAGGGCCTCTTATATAAACCTCAACTCGCTGTTTTTTACTCGTTTTTCTCTACGCGCGTGTCTGTGGAAAAATAAAAAAACGTACGAAGAACGAATTGGCTATCATGTGCTGCCTACGATTACCGAACGAATAATTTGTTCAACTCGGTACTCGTCTTTCCGCGGAATCGTGAGAATCCATCGTCCATCGAGGTATAACGGGTTTTTTATGCCCGATTTGGGAGTTTTATTTTTTTATTTTTCACTGAGGTACAGATATTTTGAAATTCATCATAATATATAACAATTCGATAGTAAATAAAACAAAAAGTTCATAATAGTTCAATATAATATTATGATACGTTCAAGCGAAGAAAATGCAAACGTTTTTATATATATTATAGGTACAATGAGCTTTTTGGTGAGTAAAATACTAAAATATTCTATATTATCATATTACTATACGTATTATAATATAATCTGTTATTATCTCGTTATAATCAATCGGTTTTTCGTCGATCCCAATATTTTATGTAAACGTTGTTATTCGATCAGACTAGGAAAGAATGTCACTCGTATTTTTTCGTACTCTAATTGAACATTCTGAAGTTGACGGGGACCCGTAGTTTATTAAAACGTACCTGTGAGCTGAAATAACACAATTATAGTCTTGAAAATGTGATGCTCCTTAAAATGTACTGCTCGGGATAATTACTGCCATAAATTTGCCACTGCGGGTGCACTTAGAGAAAAGCACGGTATATATATATATATACTCTCATTAGAAAATATCGCTCAATTTGTTGTGAAAAAAACACATCGGATAGGAAGCGAGACGAAGTAAATACGTTGCCTGTGTGTTTTCTACAATCAAGAACGTACAAATCTGTGGATTCGGATTGGTTCGTATTTTTCTAACAACTATAGAATTTTACTGTAGACGATGATACCTATAATATGTACATCTATACCGCGGTGATTTTGCGATATTTATTTTTTCTTAAATCGACTTATATATTTTATATTTTCCAGTTAGAAGACCTGTAAGTTTTTAGACAGAATAAAAAAAAAAACGTTGGAAAAAATTACGGTAGAAGTAAATTAATATTTTAACAAGTAGCGTAGTTGGCCGCGCAATTCGTTCTCGCGAAAACAATAACGTAAGTAAAAAAAATTATTTAAAAAGTCACGTCCTCGAAAATTATCAAACAAAAGTAGACGAATAACATTCAATACTAGCTTTTAACGCCAACTGACATAATACGTTACGAATCGTTCGTTAATTTCGTCTGATATATTATCTACACATCGGATATGTTTATAGATATGATTCGTATTTAAACTTTTTATAGTTCTTATTCAACGGTTTTTTTTTTTGATTTCATAAAAGATTTTTATTATTTAATAATATTAATATCTGATAGCTTTATAAACAATTAAATACGATTAAATAGCTCTTTTTGATCATTTTGTAGAAACAACCGTTTCGGTAATCTTCGTTGTAACGACCGTATATGCATGGACACATGCATATATTATACAGTATACAGTTTATCTTTTATATAATAATTCATATTTTTTATACAGCATCTATACCTAATATTATACGCCGTATCTATAAATTATTTTAAAAAAAGAAAATAATAAATAATAGACATTTATTATTATTTTAATTGAACTGATGATTATTTTTCAAATTAACTAAACTATTAATATAACAATAGTTATTATTCAATCGAAAAAAATTTTTGATTTTTTTTTTTTTTTTTTTTAATTAGTTATAACGTCCATCCTTGACCTTGTATAATATACATAAATAAATATTCGTGTGTAGTATACCTAATATCTACTCCGTAAATAGTACATATACTAATATATAGTTTTTTTTTCAAGATTCGATGAAAAACGAACTCGAATATAATATGAATACCTAATTGTCGGCAGTCCGAAATTCGCGAAAACAGAATTGTACTTTTTGCCGGGATAACATCGGTTTTAAGTCAAATGTTTAGTCAGTATAAGACTTATAGTCTTTAATCTGTTATCACAGATTGAATAAAACTCAAATCCTGTGTGAGTACAGTTAATTATTACGTTATTATAGGTATTCCGTTTTGCGCATGTTTTATAGACGTTTCATTTATCTAATATTTGTTTGTTTATCCATCGCAACGCTGTTTATAAGTTCAGCGAGTATAATATACGACCAAATCGTGTGGTTTTCATCTCGTTTAAACAATATACGCGCACACATTACATTATAGCGATCGGTCGGTCGCCGTCGGTCATAATAAAAGTCGTCGAACCGTTCTCGGGACGCCTTCGGTCCGCGTACACTATATACTATTCAATTATACGTTTCGATTGAATTCGAATAAAATAACCACACGTTTTATACGTATATACAGTGCGGGATGATTCGCGCGCGACGTAAATACAAACTTTTAGAGTATTATTTACACAGGCGAGTGCCTCACGTCAAACGAATCCTGCACATAAATATATGACGCGTGTGTACATCGCGGCGGCGGCGGCGGCGGCGGCGGTCACCATCATATCATCCGAGGTTTTGTCGTCGCGATATTGTAAAACATTATTATTCGTGTGTAACATATTTTTACGACGTAAAGTTTGTTACGAGTGAACAACCAAAAGACTCGAACCCGATAGTATATAATATACGATAAAATTATACAGTTCGATTGTCGGACGACTGTAAAACACACAATATATAATATATATAAAGGGGATAAAGATATAACCGCGTCACGGCGATGACGATCCGTTCGTGTTAATCCGAGTATAATTCCGATCGTTTATTGATACGTACAATTTTTATATCTCGTATTTATCGTTTTATTGTATGTAACTTTTCTCGTATATAAAGCGATCGCGGCAATAACTATATGTATATACGCGCGAGACGCTATAGAACCAGAATAACGTGACGCACGCGAAGCGAATCTTTTGGCAACAAAATATTACGTGTGAGCAGAGAATATTTTTCGTGTTTGCCGATGATTTATTATAACAAACGGGCGTGCACAACAATAAGACACGACCGACGACGTACCAAGGTATGTGCCGTGAAAATGTTAATCGCACGCAAATTAAACGTGGAAAAAATGAAAATTTACACCGCATATATTAGATGATTTTATAACCGTACTTATACCGCGGACGACTCGCAAGACGTATACGATTCAATCTCCGTTCGGTAAAATATGTAACGCGCGCGTATAGGTTGTCCGTCGTAAAAAGCGCGTCAACGATTATTATCGCCCGGTCTATGACTGGCGAGTGGAAACGATAATTAGATGAAAAAAAAAAGAGAATTAAACGGACTCGTGCGCGCGTACACTTTATACGTTACATAAGTCGTTGATACGAATCAATATCGATGTGTGTATATCATAGACGACATTATATCATATATTATAATATTTTTCGTTTTAGATTTCACGAGGCGGGCGTCCGACAATATTGTTTCAAAATATCATATATATATTATGTGATGCGTCAACGCGAATTATACGCGCCTCGTGCATCTGCAGCGGATAACTTATTTCAAAACGTTACGTGTGACGACGACGGCGGCGCGGCGTGTGCGCTGCAGGTACGTTTATTTATTATACTGCAGTCGTTCCGAAATGGAAACGCGTAAACTGCAAGTTCATATAATATTTCATGTTGTACAGCACCGAGGTGTATTTTTGTTTAATCACGCCGCCGTTTTAAACGATAAATTACATTTGAACTGTATGTGTTTTCGACGGGATTTGTATTTATTTTTCGTTTTTTTTTTTTTCCCCATTCCAACAGATAATCGCGGGAGAAAAAATCACGACGACGACGACGACGACGTGATACATAATATCAAACGGTCTATATAGATAACGCCGTGTCAAAAAGGAACGGGACGATTCTGTAATATGTACGAGCGGTCTGCTCCGGACGCATTAAAATTAATGTCTTATATAATATTATGATGAGAGTTTATATTGTTTTTTTTTTTTTGGACTTTTCAGAGAAGTCGCTTTATTCCTCCTATCGCTTATTATTGTTGCGTGTGCCCCGTGCTCATAAATCGATTAAATATTATAATATATAGTACAAAATACTACGTGTATACACGTTTAGTGTTCCCGGAACATATCCCGCGCGCGCGCGCGCGCGTGTGTGTGTGTGTTATTACAGTCGATCGCTTCGAGAACAACAAGTTTAATAGTAAAATAATATGGTTTTAAACGCTTTTATTGCGCGCTCGTACAATTTTCGTGATAACGTTATATTATATATTTAAATATTATAACGATCGTGAAAAAAATCTCAATAAATTATTCACAGGTTACACGATTCTTATCGCTTCGTTAAAAAAAAAAAATTATTGTAATACTTTTAATTATATTTATATTGTTCGGATGGACCGCGCGTCACACTTGTGAAAAGCTCGATTATTACAAAACCGAACACACGCACTTCTTGCGGAACGACGCGGTTTTAAGAATAAAAAATCTATGCCCCGTGTCAATATTCATAATAAATTATACGTACTGGCCTAAATATTTTTTACGCGATATAACAATACACTTTTGAATATAAAAAATTCACTTTATAAGTATATTATAATAGGTACGTTTATTTATTACACATAGAGTTTTAAAAACGAAAGTCTTATTTTTTTTACTTTTGACATTTAATAGCATTTTCTAGGTAATTTCTTACATTTCAAAGATATTGGGCCGACTAAAATTGAATAAGTTGCGGTTAAAATCAAAAAAAATAATCTATACATATTTTTTATAAAAATCACTTTCCATATATTATATTCATCTTGTGTTTTGAATTTTTCAGATAACCGTTCCTGATATTTTATCGCTCGTCAATTATATAATATGAAAAAAGCATATGAAGCATCTGGTTTTCATCT
Source organism: Drepanosiphum platanoidis (assembly GCA_948098885.1). NCBI lineage: Eukaryota > Metazoa > Arthropoda > Insecta > Hemiptera > Aphididae > Drepanosiphum > Drepanosiphum platanoidis. The sequence goes on from OX402535.1 coordinate 7,170,170, forward strand.
AATAACCGATCGTTACTTATGGTATTTAGATATTAAAACTTTTATCGTGACCATCACGTGGTTTCGATTATTGTCTGTCGCCGCACGCGCGTCGTTACATTCCGTTGTATTTCCGATATTCGATTTTGAAGTAAAAACTATAAAAACAAACGCCAACCGTCTAAATAAAATGTTTTTTTTTTTTTTTTTACATATATTTACTCTTCTATTCGTTTCATTTCGAAGGTAATTTTTTAGTTGGTTTTCGACGTGTAACCGGTGCATTTTCGGGGATTATTGTTATCTGTTTATAAGTAATGCATTTATTTTTAAAATATATTGCCATTACATGGGGGCATTAAAATCCTGTTTAATTCGATATGATTTAGACGAACGCGCGCGTCTGTGAAACGTATACTCGTAAATATATAATACACGGCGGTAAAATCGAGGAAATTAAAATATAAAACTATATAATATCCGAAACATGTATTATAATTACGGGTATAATATTATGATCGTGCGCGCGCGGCCGCTAAATCTCACCACGAAAGAAACCGCCGCGCCGCAGCATCGTCCATCTCTGTCCCGCGCGATGAAAATCAAAAGTGGTCTTCGGAAATTAACGTTTAAAAAAAAAAAAAAAAATTGTACCAAAAATATTACGCTCGTATTATAATACGTGCGTACCTATAATTATTTTAATAGACTTGCGCGCGGCGCCGCGTCGGAACGGAGACGCGCGTTTCTGTTGGATTTGCATTTTATAATTTCGTATCCACCTTTGCTGCCGCAGTCGTTTAATATGTGATTCGGATTTACATTATATTTTTATAATTTTAGATTTTACGCGAGCGTACAAATTGTTATTACTCTTGTGTCTATACGTACGTGTCAAGTCAAATCTTATAGAACTTATAGAAAACTTTATACATACCCAAAGACGTTTTCTCGAAATAACACCTGAAACAAACAACAATAAACATAGTATTATTTAAACGCGTATTTATGTACACAAATAAAAGCCACTCAATGCCTTGGACTGAAATTATTACTCGATGAATTTCGAACCGCACCAAATGATTTGCAAATAAATCGTCATCGATTTCAACGATTCGTCTGTTTCCGTCGGTAAAACAAACTCTTCGTTCGAAAATCGGTACACACGTTATATTATAAAATAACGTACCGAAGTTTTTCGCTTTATTTCTCACCGATCGTTCTAAGTCTTGTTTAGGAGCTCGAGTTCAAAATAGAAACTGTTTCAAAACTGTACGGAAAAAACGACACGCGTGCAATTATTCGATATCCGACTTTGAAACACCGCGAAGCAGTCGCCAATCTTACATATATAAAATGTAGAGATATGCGAAAATCGGTTCCTAAAGTGGATTCAGGCCGTAACGGGTAAATTAGAAACATATACGTCCTTTATTATTTAAACTCTTTATTCTAATCGCAATAATCATAAAATACGTCGTCGTCGAACCGAACTTTCGTCGCGTATTGTTTTATTTATCTAGCGAATACGACACGATTCTGCTCGGAAAAGTTTTCCCTTCAAGAAAATGTCGAATATTTGTCTCGGCGCAATCTAACGGATCCATTCAGATTGAAAATATACGAGTAAATAAACGAACGTACACAGAAATTGACGACGAAAGCGAACGAATATGAAATAAAGGTACCATAACCATATATATACGTGTCTTTTATGGACCGATAAATAAAGTATAATATATATACCATAAGAGTCTATAAAATATTTTTATTGAATACATCATAAAAGTAATAATCGTCGTAAAATAATCAATTATTGCAGTTTTGATTCGTAAAAAAAAAAAAAACCAACGTTTCGATTACTTACAAAAAATATGATCGACGCGCGCGCGGTTATTTCTAACATGATATCGTATTATTGTGTAAATAATAATATAGTTTTACACAAAAACCGTATTTTTCGTTAATCATCTCTTTTTTGTTTCTTGCACAACCGTTGCGTAATTTAATAAAATAATGATTTTTTTTTGTTTTTCCTCGCGCGCGTATTTAAAACGCGCGCGAGGTCACATGGGTACGTTTAATTATTGTGGGGTCTACGTGAAATTAGAGTTTACACGCGTATATTCGACCGTTTTCCCCCAAAACAAATATACTGTTGAAAACGAAGAATCATTATTATAACTAGATGTGCGTTGCATATTATATATTATCCTCGTGTACATATCGTATTAACCAGGTATTATTATTTATAATTGACGATCGCTAATAAAGGACTTCCGGTTCGTAACGACGTTATATATGTACTCGTTACCGTCGAAAAGAACAGGAAAAAAATAAAACGCGTGGAATTCTTCGAGAATTTCGTGTATTATTATGTTTATATAACGCGTATGAGAGCATAAGAAATTAAACGGGTTATACCTAAAAATCGAGAACAGGAAAATATATTTTCGGGCGCCTATATAAAAATTTGTATAATTAATTAGGTACATTGTTAATTTGTTCTGGTACATAATTTTCGGTAAGACGAGACGTCGCGGTCGGGTCTCGATTGTTTATTCAACAGCGTATACACATGATACCTGCGCAGAAAATAATTTACATCCCCGAAACTTATAATTGCTCTTTTGTACGCACTTATAATGACGACTGTATATTTTACTATACTATGTACGTATACACAATATTACGTCCTGCAGATATCATCCTGTTGCACTATTATAGCTACTATATTATATAATATAGGCGTGTAGTTGTATCGTATAACATTTAATTTCCTAAATGAAAATATCCTATTAAATGCATGGCGAAAACCCAATTTGTATATAGGCGCTATAGTATCCATATTATAATATAATGGTAGCGCGTACATATACCGCGTGCACTCTCAATACATATGTAAACCCGTGTGTACCCGAGTTGTTTTTCCTCACAAAACGTATAATTTACATATAATACGCCATAGTATAATACATGAAATTGTAATAAATTACAGGTGGAATAAAGCATATCGTAGTTTTCAGACGCTAATCCTCGTACAACACGGCGTAGTGGATATGTATTAATGGGGAGCAAAAAAAAGAGGACAAACCGTTACAAAGGAAAATTCTCCTTCGTTTTTCGGGTTTAATCGCGTAAGTTTTTTTTATTCCGACGCTGCGATTATATAAATATATATAATATATATTATGTATAGATGCTTATAGTGTGTAGGCTTACGATTATTCTGGATTATGAAACATAAATCGGGCGGCTATACACGAGTGTGTTTGTTCCGTTTATGATCTGTTTATTGGTATTCGAGGGATATTATCGTATACGGACGCTAAAGTCGGTTGTTTTCGGGATTTTAAAAACATACGTAAAACGTGATATAAATCAAAACAAATATTAAAGAAAGAAAAGAATGGGTAAAAACTGAAAAAATATATAACGCGCTTATACGATAATATAGTATTATTATAAACTCCTTAATTTCCTCAATTCCTGTGGATACGTTTTCGTATATATATATAGACTTATTAGAAATCGATATTGTGCGGTATTAAACTCGCCATAAATCAATAAACACGAATAATTCTATCGTCGAGTGGGACGATGCGTTTGAGTTGGGCTATTATATAACGTGTATAGAGAAACGTGCCTAAAACAAATAGTAATATTATAGGCAGATATTTACGTTTTCGTTTTGATTGATATACGACGGTCAGAAACGCGAACGTTTTCCACATATTGTGCCTGTTATGGATTATTATTGGTTATCGGGGTTTTTAACGATTCGACGTGACATCGAATAAAGTCAAAATTCACGTATCAGTTAGAATTGTAAAAAAAAAAAATAATAATAATAACGTTAAAAACATGCGTGTGTTATGTAATAAGGTTTTTTTTATTTTTTAATCGAGACGTTTCTCATTCAATCTGCAGCCATTATTATTTCACAGTGTAACGACGGCGGCCAAAGTACATAATAATTACAACGTGGTATTAACATTTTTCACGTCATTATGTGTGGAAAAATATATATTACACGTTCTAGGGACGTTCGGTTTGTATTTATTTGTTTTGTCAAAAAATGTCCGCGGGTGTACATTATTCTTGCGACGCGAATCGTTCGCGATGAAACTATGGATGTACAGAAATATGCATACAAAGCGTGGTTCAAAATTCGAAGCGAAAAATTGAACGAAAATATTGGCAATACAAAATTATTAATATTAAATAGTTTATTTTATCGTACACTTATGTGCGAGCTGTTGGTACAGCTTTGTGATAAGTAACAGTCGACAGTGGTAAACTTCTCAAGTCTTCGGAGCAAATCGTGTATTGAGAATATATGAGTATACTTTTTTCAATTTCGATTTTCGCCCAAACTATTTGCATATACGATCGTTGCGAGCATTTTAATTTTTTTCGGGAGAAGTGGCAAAATCGAATTCGTACATATTATCACAATTTATAGATACATTCCATCGAGACTTCAAGCAGTTTATTCAGGGGTGGTGGCTTTGGACATGAGCCGGTACCTCTCCCGGTTGTTTTGAAGTAAACAATGCTCGGCAAGTATTCTTTTTGACTTCTCGATAACTAACATAATTTCATCAATTCATAAGTCTTTTTTTTCTTTCTTTTTTTTTAATTCGATTCTATTATATGAGCCGATTAAAGCTGATTACTGATTGAAACGATATGCATTTCAGGAAATAATGACCGCGAACACTAAGACGCGGTTGTAAAACACATGCAGCCGTACAAATAATTGCCTTCTCGTCTTTTACAATTTGAATAATTTGTTTCAAAATAGAAAATTTACGAAATAATCAATGGTCGACGTCCTCTGAAGTTTTCGCAGGGGAAACAGTCACCCTATTATTTCGACATCCAGTTTACGCCTATGAGCAGTCTACTCACCCACCGATATTTGGGGCAGCTCGATTCCTTCAAAAAGTCCTCATTTCCACCGCCATTAATATTCGTCGCGTGGCTCTCAGAGTATGCGAAATGCATTTTAAACGATTGAATCGTTTGAAAAATAACCCTCAATCAGTTCAACGTGCATAAAACGGAAACATATAATTTCCATCCAACTATTAACAATTTAAGAAAAATTATACGTATGGTGGCAGGTATAAATTATATCTAATTTACCTATTAGAAATACTGTGTTTAATTGACGGTTATATACTCGAATGTATATTACAAACACATAACTACAAACTGACAATTACATATACAATGTTTCGATGATAATTATTTACCTCGAAACGTTTTCTAACTCTACTCGTAACTATATTATATACTGCGGAACTTGGCGTACGATTATGATATTAAAATAACATTTATTACCAGCAATTTGTTAACATCTCACCGTTCATAATATTATTACTTCGTTATTATAAATTACATCTGCGACCGCGCGTACGATTTGATTTGATTTTTACGATTGCGAATTTCGAACGAATTTCGTTCGCTTTGGAGTTTGGATTCGTTTGTTCGCATTTGATGACGGAGACATTTCTGTTGGTTTACATTTGGTTATAAATTAGAAAGTTCGAGGACATTTTCGTATACTCGTACTTGTTCTTGGAGAGTTTTTATAGGTTTTTCGGGACACGAGAGTCCGGGCTCCGATTATAACGTATTACAAAACGCGCGTTCGAATCAACCGCTCGCGACGCATTACAATCATAATAATATATCGTCTATTAATAGCTGACGCGTTCTTCGGATTAATTTTATTTTTCAAATCTCACGACGCGTCGGTCGTTTTTCATTTCGAGCGAAGCGTTGTATTCGCGTTGCGACGGATGCACGCCTCCGCGCGAGATTCGCGACGGCGTTATTTATTTATCGTTTTTTTTTTTACTCGCTCTTCGTTTTTTTTTTTTTAATTTTATGCATGATATAATAATATATATATATAGGAAGAATTCCTCGAAAAACGAAGAAATACCGTGTTCACACGTCCGTCGCTGCGCGGCGGCGGCGGCGGCGTGCGCATAAAATACTAAAATAATGTCTATAATGACGTCGCCTGAATTCAAAATTAAAACATTAATATTTATAGCGGACGATTAATCACGCCAACGGAATGAATATTTCTCGCGCGCGCGACGCAGATGATGTATATTATTATTATTATTATAAAATTAATCTAGGTGCAGCGAGCTGGTTTCCATCGCGGCCGGCATCATACGCGCGCGATATCCGTTTTTATTGTATATTATTGTCCCGCACACGATTTACTCTCCTGGTGGAAAACGTCGAATATTCGGTAGCCATAAATTATATTATGCGCGCGTTTCCGTACGTTTTTTTCACGAGGACGCGCGGTCGATCCGTTGTTGACTGCAAACGGCTTGAATGTTAATGATTACGCCGCGTCGTGACGACGATGACGTCGCGGTCCCGCTGGTCACGTTCGCGGCGTTTAATAGTATTAAATAGCGCGTACGATTATTATTATTAAAATGCGATGGCGATCGTTATTATTATTTTTACTTATTATTATCATCGTAATCGGCGTGCGACGACGCGGTATCATCCCGAAACGGATGACGATAGACAACCAAGGTTGCGCGAGCGTATATCGCCGCGTACAGCGGCGCCGCCGGCGCTACGGTGGTGGCGGCTGCGGCGGACGAAGGACGAAGGACGACGTAGTTGTCTATCGTCGGTTTTTGGAGCCGTTCGCCGTCACTCGGAGGTGAGAGACCCGGGGCCTTTGTTTTAAGGATGTCTTAGAAGCACCCGGGAGAGGCTCCGGTGCCCGGCGTCGATTGAGATCGAATCGGAAAACAAACGAAACAGATTTACGGTCATTATGAACACCGTCGTCGCGAGCCGAATCGTTACGATTATTACATCATGCGCACCTACTGTTAAACAGCGCGGTTTTCACGCACTATAAATTACACAAGCGCGCCATACGTCGCGGCAAACACGCGTTAAAAAAGTCCTCGTCTCGATGTCGCGGTGTTCGTCCTATGTGTGACCTACCGGGTGACGTAATCTACGTTTAATCTAAACGGCGACCCGTTACATACTGCACGGCGGAGGTCATGACTATTACAGGACGACTCGGATTTTGTAGCCAAATGATTTGTAAAGAAAATAAAATAGAAAGACATTTATAATAATTGCAACAAGTCGGAAATAACACTGTAAAAATATTTTTAGTCAACCAACAAAAGCTGCGGTTAACGAATGGAAAAAAAAAAAACAATTAAAAATTCACGATGTGTCGGAGTTGGACATTGAAACTTCTTATCGCATCGCGTCTCGTGCAATCGGCGTATTTAGTGGGAAACGTTGTGGTGGAACGAGATGAAGACTCGGAAGACTAAAATAAAACGAAAAAACAAGTCTAAGGTCGAGAATCGGCTTTACCAGCCAAAAACAGTCTTTTTAAAATTGGCACTCGCGTGTACTAGCGTCTACGCTAAGCTTATAACGACGAGACTTAACTATAAAACGGTTAGCATAATCGTGCGGTCATAACGACGAAGAATCGCGACGTCGTCGTACAGATATAATATTATTACGATCATGGCCGCGATTAAAAATTTTTAACAATACGCACGCACTATTTACGTATACGTTCTCCGCGCGCAACAATCGTATGTTTTGCTCTTGTACACGCACATATTATGAGCGTCGTCGTGACGAATATGTTCCGATGAGAAATCGTGATGAATATATTATTATTTATAGTATATTATAGTATTGTGTACGCGTCGGCAAATATGATATTATAGTGAACCGACGACGATTCGTGTAGCGTTTGACTGGCGAGGCGTTTTCATTCGTCGCGTATACGCCGATGGAAATCAAAACGATTTATATATATACGAGTATAATATAATTTGTGGTATAAACCATCGTAATACATACCGTCGTCGTAGGTACGCGGCCGACACGACCGCTGCAGATGTTATAATCAAGACGTTATACACACATTATTCACACTGTTCCTACTGCGCGGCTATGCACACAAATAAATAATAACCCGTACACCTATTATGAGCATTATACTCGGTCGCCGTTCGTATATTATATCATTATATGCACATAATAATATATACGTTATAGTTTCCCCTCGCGACAGACAGTTATTGTGCGCGCGCGTTAAATCGCGATACACGTGTTTTTTTTTTTTTCTTCCGCCATTAAATCGCGCCGAACCGATTGTTATATTCGCATTATTATACTCGCTGCTACGCATACGACGAGGGGTTCGTACCGTGTGCGGGTATAATAATATTATCTCGCGCGACGTCCCGGTATTTCGAGTGCCCGATGTATTCACCTAGATACGAGTACCTCTACCTATATACGTGCCCGGGGGAGGGGGACCGCCGAGCGTATAATATACAATATTATACATACGCGTATTCACTTCGCGTCGATCGAAAACTGTAGTCGGCTGCTCCCCATTATCGAACGTGTTACGCGTACATATATATTAACGCGCCGTCGTATATAATACATACGTATACATACTCTGCTGCCCGTGTGACGTGCAGGCCCCATTATATATCGCCGTGTGTATACAATAATTTACCTATATGGACGATGTGTGAGAAAGCAGTCGACGGTGAACGATATCGAAGAGAAAAACTCGCAGACGACTGCGGTGCGCGCGACAAGCGCATTATTCATACATATTGTATAATATAAAAAGTGCATTGTTATTTATCGCGACCGAGGCGGCGCGTGATATTTTTTCGAATTCGCAGGTTTGTCATCGCGGCCGTAAACAGTATAATATGGTTTTATTCGTTTATGATTCGAACAGAAACGTAGTTTCAGCGGCTCGTAGGGGTGGATAGTAATGTGTAATGAATAATGTATTAAAACTAAATTCAGGCCGGGACGATGAAGTTTCCGTCACGCCGCGCTCTAATTCGATTCTAACAGGAGGACGACCATGTCCATTAAAACGTATGCAGGATCCACGTAATTACACAGAACGCTTTCGGTCTTGAGTTCGCGTTATATACGTATATATTATATACCGCGCACGAATACAAATTATATTGTACGGTAATTGCGCGGTTTTCGTCACCGATATTCCAATCTCGTTAGTCTCTCATGACGTCACGTAAATAGTATAAAATCAAAATCAAAAAAAAAAAAATAAATAAATAAATAGACCGACGCGCGACCGCAAACAAATAGTGAAACTATAATTTGATTATGAACACGTTTTTAAAGCGAGGAGAGAGGTTAGTTTGAGACTCTAGAGGGGCGCTGTGGGGACACGTGTTGTCCCCCGAACGGATTAGGACTTTCGCTCTGAATTTGCGTCGTAAATGCAGTACGCACGCGTATGTACATAGTATTATATAATAATATGGTCGTAGGTCAGTGCGCGCGAATAACACACGCGTAAATATACGAAAGGTACATATTATTATGGATGACGAATAAAACTCGCGAGCATATTTTTACATACGATATACAACATGATAATAATAATAATACGCCGCCCGTTACTCGGCGTAATGCCGTAATAAAATCAATAACGAGACGATCGTAAAAACGAAATGAGCCTAAACGGAGGAGTGTACGGCGCGTGCGCGCTCATGTTATACGTGTATGTACCGTATTATATAGGTGGTAATATATACGTATATATGTGTGTGTGTGTGTGTTTACAACAATAATATAATACGCGCATAAAGATATATTGTACGCGTTGCAGAGACCGTATCCGAATATTTATTGGATCGTAAAAATAATAATAATAATATTAAAAAAAAAAAAAAAAGAAGAAGTAGCCCTTTTTTTTTCAAACACGCTCGTATGTGTACAAGTATATTACAATGTGCAGCGAGCGCTCCCGAGTGTGTGTGTGTGTGTGTGTGTTTATAATATAGTAATAATAATAATAATAATAATGATAATAATCCCGTGTAATAAACTGTCCATAAACGTTACTGGGAATGGCCAATAAAAACGGCTGCCAACAAGCTACTCAATAATATAAAAGGCAAATATCGTTGTTATTATGTATTGGTCGTCAACCTGCAACGCCGCCGCCGGCGAATCCGTTCACACGGCATATTATATATCATATATATTATCATCGTCGTCCGTTTACATTATGCATACGTCACATCGCGCACGAACGTGTTATATATTTTTATCCGACGCCGCGGCGCGGCGGCGGTTCCGTTGTCGCATTTTATACACCATATCGCCGCATTAATATTATTATTACTGTTATAGTCGTTAGTGTCCGAGACGATTGGGTGTTGTTTTTTTTTTTTCGTTTTCTACACGTTCGTCGTGTGCGACAAAAAAACTACATAATATTTTCTTTATTCTCTCGTCTTGTCGTTTCGACGGTGCTGCGCCGCGACGACATTCGGCCGTGAAATAGTGTACGCGCGTGCCGCGAAATTATATCTATTGTAATTTCATAACGCGCGCGAAAGTCATCCCGGTGCAGTTTTTTATATTTCGCTTTTGATGTGATTACGTTTTTCCGAAAAACGAAACAACTATACGGAATAATACCGTCGAAACTGCAGGAAACCATACAAATTTAATTTATTATATCGAAAAATTTGCTGAAATGTTGGCAGAACTCGGTTGATTATTGAACTATAGTGTTGATACAAGTCTGCCGAAAGTAAAAACTTCCATTGATTCATACGTTGAATTTTGTCAATAATTGCTAGAATAATCGTAATATTCTAGAGGGGTACGACTGTAAAAACTGATATCTTTATAAATATCGATTGGCATTAACCGAGATAAAATATTATTACAGGAATCAACTCGTACACACCTCTCAATCGTCCCAGAATCAATTCTCCGGTCTCGACGGAGGTGTTAAACGGGACCCGGGAATCAACTCGACGACCACATCATGAAATATGTATCTAACGTGCAAGCGTCTCCGCTATCATCGAGACGTACGTGTACTATTGCGTAAGAATTTTGATTTTGATTTTTCGCGATTCCGACGTCCGTACACCTTTTATTCGTTCTCGATCATAATTATTTACGATAAACTGTCGTCTGCAGGTCGGACATTATCGACGGCGGATTTGTACGTCGTTCGGATCTTCGAACCGAGGGGACATCTGTGGGTGGATCGACGAAACGCGAGCCCACGAATAACGTATATTATCCGAAATTACCTGCGGGGCGCCATCTGTCCGGTTTACCCCGTGGACCAGCCGACCGCCCGCGCATCCCCTAAGTCGAGAACGTCGCGGCTCGACACGGCGGCGGTGCGCGTGCCGAGGATCGCCGTCGTCTCGTCGTCCTGCCATCGCCGCCGACGCTGCCAAACGGACTGCGGCGAAACGGAGTCGAAAACCCGGGAAAACGCGGAGAGAAGACTGCGAGAAGACTTTTTAGCGTATTACCACGTTTGACATCACCAAATGGAACGAGGAATTTTTATAACTATTATTTTATAACTATTAACTGTTTATAGACAGATCACAGATTATATTATGTCTGCAGCGCACACTTAAATGCGACAAATGTTTTAATTTTAAACTTACTTTATCGCCGTAACAATAGGCCACGGTGTGAAAAGAATTCGATTTTTACTCTTTATTTTGGTTGCAGGTCACATGCAGGATACTCGAAGACATGCGATAACGATCCACAATTGGAATTGAATTTGAATTCTTACTCGGGCCCGACTCCTAAGCACTTAACTACATCGCGTATGTACATATTATGCGTTGCACTTATATATATATATATATAAAACGATAAAGCGGTTCGATGACCGTTCCGCGAAAGAATGTATACGGCTCATATAGGTGTAGGTAGGCACATGTATTTATTATATTTAAAGGGAACGACGAGTGCGCGCGTTTGCGAACGAATTCAACTCGCCCCGCGAAAACCGATTGTTATAATATGATAATTGTGTCACGAGCGAAAACGGCTTCTGTTTAATATAATATGTATTATAAAATTCGATCGTGAACGCTATGCGCACGAACCGTTACGAACGCGTTTCTTTTAATCGAAAGTCTCTCGCGGGGCCGTAATATACGTTTATGAATATTGAAACGGGAGCGAACGAAATTTCATACTCAGTCTGTCGTCGCGCGCGATTCCCGAAAACGAGGTCTCGCACTTTGAGGAGGTTTCATACATCGCGATGTATTTCAATCGCAGCTGTAATATTTTGTACATGTATTATATACGTATATATTTGCACATTTAGAAAGTCGAAAGTCATCACCCGAAAAAATTACACTCGAACGAATAATATATGTAATAATACGGTTAGGTATTACTACCTATATTAGGTAAGGAAGCGATCCGTTGACGGATTTCGTTCTCCCCGTGGATTGAAAAACAATAATGTATAGAAAAAACATATTATTGTCCATAGGAGACCGTGTATAATATTTTAATGTACGATGAACTCTCCGCGGCTCTAACCGGTCTTCACGTACCTATATTTACTCGCGACGACGCGCGTGTCAACGATCTTTGGCCGCCGACGGCCGAACGAGCCTGTGTAGTACCGCGGTATCGGAACGGACAAATCGCAAATAGGTGTTTATGTTTGAATTATTAAATATAAATGCGTTTTTCGTTGTAATTTCATAATATTTTTGACGATTTGCTTTGCTCTAAAATGCAAGTCTTATGATAGTAATCGCTGTCTACAGTGTTGTCTACGTGTAATCCCGCGAGAAGATAAGTAAATTTGCTCGTTCACAAAGTATAACTATACTAACATCAATAACCTACCTGCAGCACAACTGGCTTCATGCGTGTACGATGAAAAATAAAAAGTTCAAATGTAAATACGTTTGCTCGTAATAAACGTGATTTCAGAAGACAACGCTCCCGCCACTAACACATTCTCCCCTCTGGTATATTTTATTTCGAACGAGTTATTTTCACAGATCGATATGCGCGATCGGCTTTTTTTCACACTCTCCGAGTACTATAATAGTAATCGATTCGTTTTGAAATCTGTCGTTGTGCGTATAAAATTCTACAGCACAATGATTACATTAGTCGTTGGAAATTTTCAAACGAATTTTTTTATTTTCAACCTTTTCGATAGAAAAATTCCAGTCGCCACAGCGCGTCGGCGCGTGCGTGCGGCGCGTTTATAATAGTGGCGACGACGACGGTCGCTCGTCGAGTATAATATATCCTATATACATATGATATTATACCATTACAATAATGGTGTCGCGTCGCGGTGCGTGCACACACTCGGGTCGAGCAATCGATACGGCGGAAGAGGGAAAAAAGGAAGGAGGGGATAACGCCGCGCGGCTATGGTGTACAGCCGGCTCCTATATACACGTTTTCGTATACTCATATATACACATATATTCTCGTTCTATCTCACTCGCACGTTCATTCTTTATTATTTTTTTTTTTCCACACGCGTCGCGTATAATATATATATATACGTATATAAATTCGTACGCTCGCCCGCGTCGGGCTACACCCTCGGCCCGACTGCCATTATAAGAGACGCTCCGTGTACGTATACAACGTATACGTATATAAAGGTGTACGCCGCAGCGTGTTTTCGTTTTCCATCTTTTATACGCCGTATACTTCTCTCCTCTGCCGCGTCCGCTCTCGCCGCCGCCGCCGCCGCCGCGTGCCGTGCGGTGCATTCGCGTGTGCGTGTATATGCAGCTAGCGCGTTGTCGACGACCTGCACTGCAGCCGCGCGCGCGCGCGCACCTCGGCGATTTCAATATGGCGACACGTTTCGCTCCGTTTCTCTCTTCTCTCCCCGTCTCGTTCGTCTACATCCGATCGTATCCGCGTAATCGTCGCAGAGATCCGCATCGGAACCACCGTGACCGTGCTGGACGGCGGCGGCGGTATTGTCTTGTAGACGCCAAACGAAACGTGCTCTCTATGCCAGTGGGGCCGCGCAATAAAAATACATTTTGAACAAAACTATACGAAAAAAAAATATTGTAAAGATGTTCAATTTTTTTTTTTCACGCGACAGTTTTTAGTGTACGAGTAAAAAAGAGGACACTTGAAATTTGGCCGGCGAACTTTTTTTTGAAAAAATATATGGATAGATAATTTGAGTTTGCGTACGCGCGTTAGGACTATCGCGACGGGCACACTGCAGTCGGCCGCATAATATTACCATGATATTATGTAGGACGTTCGTCACGCTCGCCGCGGCGGCCGCTGCTGCACTATTGTGCATCGAAAGCAAGCGCCGCCGACGACCGTGCGAATTGCGGGGCTACACGTAGTACCTAGTAATTAATGCGACCGTCGTCGGTCGTCGTCGAGACGCGACGCGACTGGCCCGTAAGTTTCTCGTACGCCTTTCATACTTGTGTTGAAAATCTTCGAGAATCCGTCGCAGTCGCATTTTTTCGTTTCGAGCGAAACGAACAAAGTCGGATATTCCGAAAGTTAAGAAATATTCGGGCTCCACACCCGACCTCCTTCGCTAAGAAACGTTTTTCTAAAGCGAAATTCAAATCACCGACTCATCACTCGTCACCTGTATCTCGTCCGACTCCGATTTATTTTACATACATGTTTACCCGCTACACGTCATGTAGATTAGTCGTTCTCTATTTCGCGAGATCGTGTTTCTCTAGTGTAGGAAACGTTGAAAAATCCGTAGCGTTCTGCGAGATATAATATTATTATTAAATGTATTCGCATTAGCCTATAATTTATTACGTTTTGCCGTTCTCCGGACGGGTTTAGTACGTTACGATAGCGCCACGCCGCGCCGTGTTTTCGTCGAGAAAATAAATTCACAATTTTATCGTCTAGTCGGAATAAACTCAATAATTTTTAATAATCGCGAAGCGCGAGTTTCTAGAAAAATAAAACCATTATTTAGCATTTATATCTAAACGATGATACCTGTATATACATTATATACTTGCACGTAAATTATAGCCAGCTAAAACTACATTTTTCGCCACCAAAATATTAATCTCCTCGCAAACGCAATCCGAAAATGTATAATATATGTTTTCAACTGTCGACGAGCCGTTTTGATTTATTATATTTTATGTAATTAATATTTTTATTTCGGTTTTCGGAATGTGTTATGCACAGTCATCAAAGAAGTCGAAGTAAATAAATGTGTAGAGAAAACGGTATGACTATTAGAACTGCTATGTATATGGAAACGATATTATTTCCAACGTTAGATTTAGAAACAGGCGGTATAGTATTTATTTGATAATCATTGAAACCTTATATTTTCGATTCCAATCGATAGAATATTGCGAATACGTGGCGGAACACGGGGCTCAACGATAGTGGAAAAAAAAAAACAATCGGTTTTCAGCGTAAAACAGGAACACTCACACACACATATATAATAATAATAATATATAGCTGCCGTGTTCGCACCGGCAGTACTATTATATTTTTATATTTTTTCGAACCAAAAAAAAAAAAACATAAAACATTTTTACGGTCTACATACGACCCGGCGTGGCACACGCACACGCCCGCGCTGTATTCGTATATACATATTATATTATGATGGGTTATAATATATAGGTGATGTAATTTTTGTAAAAGGGCACACAAGCGTATATATATATATTCCTAGTTACTTCGCTTATGCGTACGTCTATATATATGTACCGTGGCTGCTGCAGTACATAGTCCAGAATAATTTATGATTCTCATACATATAGATTCGTGCACGGTCGTGGTAAAGCGTATACTCTTTTAGACGTTTTGTCAGACGTTATATTATATTGCGTATAAATGTAAATTGCGTTCGGTACTTACATATACTCTCGTAACTATTGGATTGGCTCGTGTGTACTTTTATACTTAATTCGGGTGTTTTATGTGTTTATTTGTAATCATAATTGTCCAAGACGGAACTTCTATAAGACGGAAACCCCGGTAACGCGGACAATTCCCTTAGCCCCGTTTCGAATACATAATGGATTTATCCCGGACAAGACGGAGACTTCACTAATCCGGAAACGGGCTCTTTTTCGCATCGAAATTGTCTGGAAATTGCCGCTAGAACGGAAAACCAAACTCAGAGTAGGGCTTTAATTTAAAGTAACACGCGTCGTAACAGCTCGAGACACGACAAACCCACAATTCGGCAAACACGCGATCATGGTCGAGGATCAAGACGAAAACGACGGAGAGAATGGCAATGACGGAAACTATGAAGAACCAGAAAACCTGATAAAAGGCCATAAAACTGCTATATCCTTCAAGAACCGTAAAGCTTCAAGTGCGTAAAGCCATTCGAAATGAAAAGCATAAATCAATTACCGATTTTTTTCCCGAAAAATATAAATTTTATCTTACTGGCAGAATCATAACGAATATGCATATACACACTATATAATATACAAATACAAATAATATTATAAATAATCTTTAATTTGACTCGCAATATTTTCTCTTAGTGAAGTTTTACTATATACGTACGTATATTATAGCCGTATATACGTAGAGTACGTTGCAGTCATAACATCCATAACTTGTCAGCGTATAAGGATACCTACGTTATATAACATACCAAACTCATTACGCACATAAGTAATAATATACAATGAAAAACAATAATTAACGACTGGCGCGTTCGCTCGCGTGGTTACTCTTTCTGTACACAGGGCGATTTATCAAACGCGTCGAGACACTTTACACTCGAGTGTATTTACATGTATACGGCCGCGAGTGTCTCGGCGCATACGCCGCCGTATGTGTGGTACGCTTTAATTATTATAATGATATGCGTACATAAAACGACACCGAAGAGATTGTTTGTTTTCATGCGTTATTATTATTCTCGATCTGCAGCAGAACGGCGGGCGAAAGCGCCAGTATGTGTGTATAATATACGTATAATACGTGCAGCGCGTAATTAAATTAATTCGCATCGTTCGGTCAATTAAACCGGCTGAATAATAATCGTAACGAGCGAGAGAGTATAGCCTGCTAATACGAATATGTATACATTATATTATATCGTAATAATATATACACGCTTAACTTTTTTTTAAATAATTGTATTCGCGTCAAACTCATCAAGTAACGAGCGCGTAATGAATTCGTGTTGCCGGACCTTTATATACGATAAGATATCGAATTAATATTATTGTTTTATTCGACGGTGTACGGATGAATTGAGAAAGAAAAATAATAGACTTACAATAACGATACTCGGGACTTGCAACGACCTGGTCCGCCCGCTATATATACATATATATAAGTATAGTTTAGTAATAGTACAGGACTGTTTTTTATACATTACAGTATATTATATAATTATTCATTATAGATAAAACGAAACCGACAGTCAATTCTAAGTGAAGTAAATGAAATCAGAAAGATACTCGGTTCGAGTTAAGATTCGAAGGTCTCTTATTATAGGTTAGTATATTAAAAAACGGTGAACGACTGCAAAAACATTAAAAATATGATTTCTTATAAGCGCAGGATCAACGAATTACAAAGTGATGAAGAGACGTTATCAGTTGATAATAGAGACGAATGAAGAAAACTCGTGTCGAATCCCGAAAGAGATAGAGAGAGGTACGCGATAAGTTTTCATACTTCAATCTCTTCGTACCGAACACCATACGTATACACAGTAATCGATTACCGAAATTTCAGAGACGTTTGAATTGGCCGTCCACGCGAATGATTTAAGACGTTACGGAACACAATGAAAACGCGTTGGTAAGTAGAAAATCAGTGGCTTCGTATCGGGCATTTTTTTTCTAAAAGTACACATATTTATCGATTAAGCAACGCCGCGCCGTGTCTGTAATATGTAATATATAAATATAAAATGTCATATACAAGTATATGTATATATGAGTATATTATACATTGAATATTAATTTTTTTATTTCGACAAGTTATATTAAAGTTATTGCGTTATATTTATTGTATATTTTTTTTTTCAATCGATGGAATAGTCGTGGTATTTTTTTCGAATTCCCGATAACTCGCGGACAAATCGATTTTTTCTCTCTCTAAATCTCCTTCGGATTCGAGACGCGTCACCGCGCGTTATAATATTACAACGTGACGCAATCGCCTAGACTATATACGTCATGATAGAATATTACTCGTATACATTAGTCGGTTAGAAGCGCACGGCGACGGTGGTCGGATTCTCGCGCCGGGGAAAATATCGTCGTAAATGTATACAATACAATGTAACGTATACACACACCATAATATTATCGCGCAGTATACGAACGGATTGCTGCGGCGCACTTGACGCGAGTTTATTTTATAACCCGTCTCGAGTGCGTACATTATAAATAGTATAATAGTAATAATAGCGCTGACGTTAGGCAGAATACTGTCTCGCGTGTCGGTTTTATTTTATTTTTTTTATATTGTAATAAGTCGTTGTCCAATATACGTGTATATAATATATTATATTAATAAATACGACGACGGGCGGCCGTGTATTCATATTTTGTACGCACATTGTAGCGGGCGTTTAAAGTGTTGTCGTCGAAGATATAGAAATATATTATATACACTGCCGTACGTTGCTTGTGATTTAAACACGTCGCGCGTATCGATACGCGTCGTATGTGTAAATAATAAGTCCTAGTTGGCAGGCCAGTACACACATACGTACATATACGACGTGGTCGTTGTAGCAGCGATAAATCGATAATATTATCGTTCAGACGCCACTTTTTGTCGTACGTTTTATATTATTATTTCGCGTTCGAGTGACGACAATCGAACGATCCGGTTGTTTTCATTAAAACGTATTCGTCGCACAGTACACGCATCAATAATAAAGAGGAGTAGTACGCACAGTACGCACGACAGGAAGCTGTCTATTAAGACGAGAATATTAATTTTTTTCATAGAAAAATCGAGGTCGCGATAAATACAATTTCCAACTATACGGAGTATATACGAGTAAATACCTAAGCGATTGACGTTTAATTTTTTACTTCACACCAAATGTGGTTTATTAACGTCGAAGTAATTGTTTTTCATTTCAGCCGTTTATTCAACGTTACACGCGGAGGAAACGAGTGTTTTAAAACGCATAAATCAACTGGTATAATAAATGTAGGTAATATTATTATATACGCACGGTGCACACGCGGCTGCAACACGTCGCACGACGAACGCGATAATCATTCGACGTGTGAGAATTCTCACTTTGAATTTATTACGCTCTCGCACCGTGCGCGCAACACGTCGTTATATTACCTATTACGTACATATACCTAATAGGTATGAACCAAGTGCAGCACTGCGAGTAAGGTTACTTATAAACAAGTCATTTATACGAAATGGCGCGATCGAAATCGAATACGCGTTTATATAGTCTCTATTGTTATCAAATACTGCACGGATGCGTTTAAATTTGTCCATGTTACTGTATCAAAGGTATATAGGGGTGAGGTGGATAAAAAAGTGAAACAAAATGTGTCTAAATTCCCTATTATATTCTAAGGAAACTCGTTTCTCCAACTTTTGAAACACTACATGCACTATATTATAATATTATCAGACATACAGTTATTAATTTTTACTCGATAATCATATCCGTCAATTATGATTTATAAACACAATTGAATACGAATTACTTCACTTTCACGTTTCTACGCATAATTTATATTCTTCTTGTACCGGTCGCATCAATTATGTATTTGTACGAACGTACGTGTTTCCTATATTTTATATTCTTTTTTTCGTTTTCTAATTTCCTCTCTGAAGGATAATCGGTTTTCAACGGTTTATAAGCAAATAAATATATACACGTCATTCCGACACATACCTATATGTATATATGTGTGTATATATTATAGTTTAATATACCGACGCGACTCGTATAGACGTACGTTAAATTAATCTTGAATTTCGTTCCCCGAGGCATATATATATATACAAGTCAACTGCAGCTCAGTGCGCGCGTATATAATACACAACAGCTTTGTTTAATAACACGATGTGTATATATACGCGCCGCGAGATTGAAGTTTTGTCAAAATAATTACTCTACAGGGATGTTTACACAACACTGCAATTTCGTTAACACGATATTCCGTTCTATAATTTGCTATAAACGTTGTTTGGGAGCGAAAAATATTATTAAAATATATTATATGGTAAACGCGTATATACACGCCGGCGCGTAGTGTATATATATATATATATATATATTATAAACAAAAGAAACTCCAATAATTATTGTTATTACAGGTGGAATTTTTGGACAGAACGGTAACCGCCCAGCGGGTAAGTCGGCCGCGCCGGA
This sequence comes from Drepanosiphum platanoidis, assembly GCA_948098885.1. NCBI lineage: Eukaryota > Metazoa > Arthropoda > Insecta > Hemiptera > Aphididae > Drepanosiphum > Drepanosiphum platanoidis. Next base: position 7,190,397 of record OX402535.1, read on the forward strand.
CCACGAACGATTTTTAATAGCCATATAATTATTGATACGATCCAATCAATTCCGAAGGGGGCAGTGCACGCCGCGCGGGCGAGAAGAAAGAGGGAAAATAACAAAATGAAAACAAAATCTAGTAGGTATATATAACATACGAGGCACCTATAATATAATATACGCGAGCACATCAAATCCGTCGGAGACGAGGAGAGAGAGAGAAAACAAATTCGTTTTACTGTTTTTCGATAAACCGTAGTAGATTAGGAACAGGAATCGGTCCTTATATAATATTATAAAATAACACATGTGCGAGACTCGCGCACGCGCGTACATTAAAATCGTTTTACGCAATACGCGCGTATAACGACCGTATAATATATATATATTATATTATTTCTGTGGGTTAACAAACTGTGGGAGATTTCGTGAGGCTATTATTTATACGTCCGAAAGCGGCCGAGACAGTCGGTTAATTGAGCTCTGGGACCATTGTGTCGGGGGCAGCATGCTGCTGCTATAATCGATCGCGCGGGCATAAGAAATAGGATATAATACGCTTGTATTATACTTGTATATGGTTTCTTTTTTTTCTATTCTCGGACACAAATTGAAACCGAGAAGACCTCGGCGCTGCAGGACAATGGTCGCCTGTGACAAATGGGAGACCCTCCGGTTGATTTATATTGTTTTGGGTATTTTCGGAACCATTTCTTATATACCGCATTAAATCTATATATTATATATATATATATACGTATATGTATATACGTATGAATTCTGTACTGACCTCTATGCGGGGTTCCTACATATCTGTGTACGGGTTTCTTCTCGTCGACCGGATGTACAACTACACGAGTACGCGCGACCGATATCGCGTGCGTGTCCGTATAGTATTTCAAACGGCAATCGTATAATATGACGTGCATATAATGTAGTCGCCGAGCTGCGACAAAAGCTCTCTCTCGCGAGAGCCCCCACGACTGCGGCGGGAACCGCACGTACGTATTGTAATGTAGCTGCAGCGCGCGTGTTTATCTGAAACACGACGACGTCGTACAAGAGTTATTGGATAGGCTAAGTGTTGCGGTCGGTGCGAATACGCGACCATTTTGTATTATGAAAACGAGTTTTCGTGTACACAGAAAAGACATTAACCGAGTGTCCATACAGGCGTATATTATATACCTATGTTTTACGCGTCTCGTATACCGCAGCGTATGTACAGGATAATAATATATGTCCACGATATCCGTGTCATCGACGACGCGCCGCCGTCGTTTGGGATATCAGGTATTTGGTTTCCAAAAAGCTTATATTAGTTTTACGTGTACGTCTATGAAATAACGCGCGCGCGCCGGCGACGTGTTCGATTTACAATAATGATACTCGAAGATACAATGGAAATCGCACGAGTTTAAAAACACGTCGGAACGGCGCGCGTTTACCAATTCGCACTGACGTAGGTACGCGTAATAATTATTCGTACTTTTTTTTGTTGTATTAATTATTATTAGACTTTCATGCATAAACGAAACGATTAAAAGAATACGACACCGTGTGAATAGTGACTGTAAAATATTGAAAAAACCAAACAAACTCTCGATAGGTTTCGAGCGCGTCTGTATTACACTGTACGAACACTCGAACGAGGTTTTGTTTGGTTTTGTGTACACACGGAAAAACATTGACGGTCCGACCGAATTTTATTGTTCTCGCGACTTCACACCGAACCAGCCGCCGGCTGCGTTCACGTGTATAATATTTTACAACACAACGCAGGACGCCTGTGCTGCAGCAGGACGAATCCTATACGCGTGTACACGCAGGCTGATTGTCTGCAGCCGTATTGCAACGATACTATACGATGTTCAATGCATATTCAAGTGTCTCTGAGAAGCCTGTGTTATTTACTTTTCATATACAATACATAATTATATTAAATATAAAAATCGCAAGCTTGTGACTTTCGCGCCGACTCGGTTCGGACCGATCGATGTGGTGCACGACGAAAGTATATAAAAGCAATAAATTCGCGTGCGGTGTATTTCGTTTATACTCCGCGTATAATATTTATAATATTATTATATATATATATATATTGGTCTTGAAATGTTTAGCTATTGCGTGTAATATTCATGACTACGTTCAATTACGTTTAAAGTTAATAGCTATAAACTCGTATATACATCATAATATTATACACTCCGTATATATATATCACACTCCTCCGGACAACAACAACAGTAATAATAATAATAATAATTAGTGCGCGTATTATTACGCTTTTAATTGTATTAGTAATAATGGCATTGTTAATGCGTGTGTGAGCGTGTACTCTTATAATATTATACTTAAGGTTACCATAATATGTTTATGTATTAACGCGTTTGCATGTTCACGCATAACCCGCGAGGTTAATTTAGTAGATCTATATACGTATAAAACGAACGAAAAACAAAAACCGACACCCTGTGTCTATAGTTCAATCGTGTTCGTGTCTCGAGACACAGAGAGAGAGAGAGAGAAGAAAGTATTTTGATTTTTGATTACTGTAAGTACTATTGTGTAAGTAATTAGCTGCAAACGTGTCTTTGTATATATAATTGACTATTTTAGAGTATTATATAGATAGGTACGTGCAGCACATAAATGCACGCGAGGTCAAATCTTGTACGTCCTACGCGAGTCCTAAAACCATCGATTGTGCGTGCGTGCGTATATACGTAAGTGTGTGTATGTATAGTATGTATGCATAATAATAATATTCTCACGGTTAAACAATAATCATCAATAATCGTGTTGCGGTCGACCGGAATCGATGGGACCGCGAATAGACGGTGGCGATACCTGTGTATAGGTATACGGCGAGGAAAAAGAAACGATAATCAGAAACAATATATTACGATATAATGATTAAAAATATATTCGTCTATACATACACGCGTACTTATATTACTCGTATATATACGTCCTGAGGCTGGACCAACTTATCGGCAATCAGATATGAATGTAATATATTAACCCGGACATAAATTACGCGTACGTAGAAAACAAAACTACATAGCTACATCATGTGCACTGCACACATAGGCTTGACGTGATATTTCATATTTATTTTCTTCCCAAAGATTCGAACCGAATGTGTGCGCGTGTTTATGTATTACTAATATATACGTTAATGGTAAAGCCGTTGACCGGCGTTATATACTCGTATGTATATATATTCGCGCCCGTCATTTTGAACCGGACCCACGATGAATAGTTTAATATAATCGCGAGAGCACACAAACGCGTAATAAATAATAACACATAAACCGATCATCGTCGTCTATACCTAGCTATTAATAATAACAAACGCAACGGGTCCCCGTCTTTAAAACGTATATTTTATATAAATGTAAATCTCGACGGATTAAAAAGCGGCGCCTCCTCCGGCGAAACGATTTACACTGATATGTGGTGGGTGAAAATATCATATGAACGCGAGGGTTTGAATATAAACTGCATTGTTTTATGTCCCTTCGAGACAATATTATTTGGTCGTTCCACGGCGAACTTTCGTGTATAATAATATATTTGTGCGAGTTATCGATTTTAATCGACGTTTTTTGCTCGTTAAAAAACAATAAAAATTATAACTCAAAAAAGAAAGATATAGGGATCGGAGTCGGATGAGATACAGATACAGACGGGTGATCGGTTTTAGCGAATGGGTTTTTTTTAAAATTTTAAAGCGACGTTCCGCTGTTTTAGAATAATGGTTCTGAGCGAAGCAGGTTTTGTCGGAAACCGTGATATTTCGTCATTTTTCATCAGTTTTTCTCAATTTTCGGAAAAGTTGTCGAAGAAAAACCGGGTGGTTTTGTACTTTGTGGGAGAAGTACCGACTAAATTACAATATTTGTTATCCTGAAGTCGAAAACAGGACTGATTTTCCTAGTCGAAAACAAGCGAGGTCGAACAAAAACAAAATAAATACACATCATAATATCCTAGTAGTTTCACTCAGAATCTAAAAATCATATACTAACTCTGGGTGTTATCGATGAAATCGAAAAAAACGCGCGTAACACGCACGAGAACAAAACACAGCGCGATCAGCGGTTCGTTCCGCACGAAAATTTATAATACTCACCAATTAAATCTATAATATTATATATCAGATATGTAAATGCGTAGTAGAGGATCTATGATTTTTATTTTTTCAAAGGGGGGAGGGATGGCCAGAGGCTGTAAATTATTAACGTTTCGTAGACGCCAATACCCGCTTTACAGCGATGATAATCATACAATTTTATTTCGTGAATAACTTGCTGGAGAAGTCTTTGAATATAAGAAATAAATAATAAATTTCAATAAAAAAATATGTAATAATTGTAAATATTATATTTAAAAAACATGTTTCTTTATATTCGTATATAATATAATACAATGTACTTTTGTATACACACACACACACACACACACACACACACAAACTTTAAAAAAAAGTGAATTGCATGAAATTATTTTTAATTGCTTCTAAATTCACTATACGACTATTAAAATAAAGATCTAGACAGGTTTCTCCTTATCCATCGGCGTGTAAGAATATTGCGTATAATATAAATAATAGAGCTGCGATAAGTCCGCAAACGGGGAGACAAGTCGTGTGTAATACTCGTGTATATGTTTTTGTATATTGTATTTCATATCGTTTTTAATCAAACTTGTTCCATACGGTACGTAATAATAATGTATATTCAATATTATACGTGTAAATATAAAACTGGTCTAGGGCGGCGCGGTCGTAGACAAATCGTAATAATAATAATAATAATCATTAGAGTTCGCGTGTGTTTTTCTGCACTGCAGCGCACACATACGTATGTATTTTAACATTTGCATTAAACGTGCGCGCACGTGAACGCGCGCGATATTATATAATAGTTCGATAGACCGGTCGTTTTGCGGAATTTCTGGCGAACGAATAAAAAAAAAAAACTACGCGTACATAATAAACGCGCACCTATAATAATATCATATATACAATACGAGTACGGGCGGAACGCATGCATCGCGATAACGCGCCAGGGAGTTAGGTCCATTGTGTATTTATTTTATTTTTTTATTTCATTCGAAGCCGCGTGTCTCGCAGCTGCGTGCAGTAGCTATATCAGACACACCGTGTATACGAATATAGAGAGAGAGAACACGTATGAGAGAAAATTCCGCATGCGACGAGCGACGACGCACGCGATAGACAAATGGCATGTACGCGCGATATAATAGGCGCTGTACCTATTTATCGAGTAAACACGTATGGCCTTTTAGATTCCGAACGAAGCGATGATTAGGGTTATATTGTATTTATTTTACCATGACGTGTGTGCTTTTGAAGACTTAACTAAATTTTAAGAGTTGATTACGAGTGTTAAACGTTAAATATTAATATACGTAATAACTTAATTTATTTATTTTCTATATTTCAAATAAATATGTGCCGGCTCGTATTGTTTGTAAAAATTATGTATCATTTTACACGATTTTCATTTACCTAGCAACGTTTACCAAGTATTATTATTCAATTCACACGCATTAGAAATTTTAATTTTTTATCTCCCATATATTTTTCCAAATATATATAAATATATATAAATCATAAAATAACGGGAAAAAAAAAAAATCAAAAACCCGTCTTCACAGAACTCGATAACCTTTTATCAATCACACGGCGATTTTCGAAATCATGTTCAGCGAAAAATACCAAGGAAAGTTCGCTTCCGTGTATTACAATGTTGGCAGTAATCCTCTGGCCAATTGGGTCGTCAAAGTACGTATTCTTATTCGATGAGTAGTGTCGTATTATATAATGTTTTTTCCAATCGACTTTACAATTGACTAAAAACACTTTTTCCAGTGCAAACAGGGCGAATTTCAGACGGTCAAAGACGACATTCTCAAGTCCAACGTGCTACAGATAACGTCGCGAAACGTGATGGCCTGTTCGATAACCACGCCGGTGAATCCGAGAGGTTCGCTGGGCATCCGGTTGCCGTTCATCACCCTGCAGGTGAAAAATCTGAACCAGTACTTCTCGTTCGAGATAACGGTAAGTCACGCTTTAAGCAGCGCGCCGCGCACACCGGTTACGACACGTCTCGTCGAGTCACGTGTCTCCTTCCGTCTCCGAGCCGTATGGAGACTGAACGTAACGTATCCGCTGCTTTAGGGTCATCGCGACACCGATCGTGTGTAAACAGCCAAATATCACAAATAAAAACAAAACGAATAGCGCCTGCGGAGCGTTGTAATAAAGTTCTCCGAACGACTGAAATATTATCACATCGTCGTTGAACACCCAATGTTTTTTTTTTTTTTTTTGTCGGAGACGAAAACACAACAATATACGACGACGAGTATAATATTATAACAATGAGTTTTTTCCTCGAAAACAGGTCCTGGACAGCGATAAAATGCGCCGGCGCATCCGCGTCAGCAACTTCCAGTCGACCACGCGGGTCAACATGTTCGCGTGCTCGATGCCGATCTGTCTGATCCGGAACTGGAACCAGATCCAATTGAACCTGGCCCATTTCACCGAGCGCACGTTCAACACCATGTACGTGGAGACCGTGCAGATCCAGGTGCACGCCAACTGTCGGCTGAAGCGGATTTACTTCACCGACAGACTGTACACCAACCAAGAGCTGCCCAAAGGCTACCAGCTGTTCGTCGAGAAGCCGGCGCTAGCGAAGACCGCGAGCAATGAAATGAACGATATGTCCGCCACCGCCTCGGAGGCCACCCTAACCACCGAGCCCGACGCCTTCGAGCCATTCGACTACGAGGCCTACGCCTACGAGGCCTACGCCTTCGAGGCCACCGCCTTCGAGGCCACCGCCTCCGAGGCCACCATAAACACGGTTAACTCCTGGGCCAACCGTTCCGCGGCCAACCGTTCCGCGGCCACCGGCTCCGCGGCCAACCGTTCCGCGGCCAACCGTTCCGCGGCCAACCGTTACGCGCCCACCCGCTCCGTGGCCACCATTGGTTCCGCAGCCACCCGCCCCGCGCCCACCCGCTCCGCGCCCACCCGCTCCGCGGCCACCGTTGCTGCCGCGGCCACCGAAACTGCAGCCGTCACCGAGGCCAACGTCGAAGCCCAGGCCGAGGCCGTCACCGACGTCGACACCGAAACTGCAGCCGTCACCGAGGCCAACGTCGAAGCCCAGGCCGAGGCCGTCACCGACGTCGACACCGAAACTGCAGCCGTCACTGAGGCCAACGTCGAAGCCCAGGCCGAGGCCGAGCCCGACGCCGGCGCCGCCTGATCGACGTCCGACGTTTCCTCTCGTCGTTCTGTTTTTCCCGTTTTTTCCTCGGCGATTTTTATTTCCACTCGTAATAGCTAATGCGGTTTCACAGAGTTCAAAATTTCACGGAAACGATATTATAGAGTCCACGGGGGGCACCCGAATCCGATAATATTATTATTGTCATAGAATCGGTCGGCTGATTTATCTTCTCCGATTTCGGTATTTCCTGAAGTCCTAGAGCGGACTAATCGACTGATCGATAGGGTCTGTGACGTCGTCTATAATATCGTAGCACGTATTTTCTATTCTGTCTAACTCATTTCCACCGAATATTAATTAACCGAGTACCTTTCGAATTATGCGCGTATATACAAAATAAGGGCTTCTATTCTAATATTATATACGAGTATATGTTTTATTCCGTTCCCGTTTTTCATAATAGGCGTATACTATATTAAACTGTATTAATTACCGTAATAGACGGACGATATTGAAAATATTACAATATTTTTCAAGAGTTGGTGAATTTTGAAAAAAAATTTTCTTTAGCCAATTAAAACAAAGTACGGTGTTAAAAATTACAATATTTTTCATAAGTTGGTGAATATTGAAAAAAATTTTTTCTTTAGCCAATTAAAACAAAGTACGGTGTTAAAAATAATTGGGCAGAGGAAAAAAATTTATCAAAATTCACCAACTCTTGAATAATATTGTAATATTTTCAATATCGTCCGTCTATTACGGTAATTAATACAGTTTAATATAGTATACGCCTGTTATGAAAAACGGGAACGGAATAAAACATATACTCGTATATATAATAGAAGCCCTTATTTTGTATATACGCGCATAATTCGAAAGGTACTCGGTGAGTTTTATTACGGTGTTCACTAACGGATTGGCCAAGGCTCGGGGAATGTTCATAGAACGTCTTGAAAATTCAGCCTCTAAGGAGGTAAAAAAAAGGTTAAAAATGGCAAAAGAATTAAAAAAAAACACTTTTGAAAATTCAGAAAATTCGAAAATTTAAATGAACTGTTTCTGAAATTCAGTTTTTTTATGATGTCCATTAAAAACCGAATTTTTCGAATTTTCGAAAGGGTTTTCTATAGCTTCATGAACCAGAATTTTTCGAATTTTCGAAAGGGTTTTCTATGGCTTCATTAAAACCAAATTTTTCGAATTTTCGAAAGGGTTTTTTTTTAATTCTTTTGCCATTTTTAACCTTTTTTTTACCTCCTTAGGGGAGGTATTTTCTATGGCTTCATTAACCCGAATTTTTCGAATTTTCGAAAGGGTTTTCATTAAAACCCGTGATTCCACAAAAACGAATTTGATTATGAATTCAATAAACATCCGTACGATAATTTAAGTCTTGATTTCGGTAAGAGAAGAAAATCACTATTTCCTATGATGTATACAATATATAATTGTAAAAATTTCAAATTCGATTTGACTATTAAACTCTGTAAATTTTAGGTTTTAACGTCGAAACTAGTTTAGAGGTCGAAATCGATTAAAAAAAATCAAGTAATCCACACCTGGCGTTGAAGTTTGTTGTTGCTTTCTAGAGGAGAAGGTAAATGAATACCTAGTACCCTTTCTTTTTTTAAATAATCTCTTTTCTCAACTGTTATAATCCGATTCGAGCAGTGTAGTATAGCAAAAGATATTCAAATGTGTTCTCACTACTCGTTTTAACGACGTCGAGAAAATGGAAAAAAAAAAAAAATTAAGTTCATGAAGTTATACGCAAGAAGGCCGTCATAACGGTTACCGAAGGATAACGGTCTAAATAAATAAATACACATATATATTGATATTATATATCGTGTATTTTTTTTATAAACCTTTACCTATAATACTATACGTGAACTCCTACACACGCGCGCGTACGACGCATAGACGACGACGATAAATAAAATAACTCGCAGGACAATCGCACGCGTATACATAATATCTATATATATATATATATACGTACGAGTTTATAATTTATATATTTAAATACGCAATAAAACAAAGTCCCGCTAAACCGGCCGCGCACACGCGCATATTATTTATATATATATATACGTTAAACGTGCACGCGTATGCAAAGCTGTATGGACTTTTACATTATATTGTTGTTGTTTTTTCTCCTGTCGTACGCGTTCGTATAAACGCGCATATTATAATATATAGGTACACCCTGCCGGAGATACACGATATCCTGGGCCGCCTTGTCCGTCGCGATTGTCGTCCAACGGTTCACACACACACACAAGCGCACATAATATACCACGTTTATCCATTCACATACAGCGTGTATTATCATATTGTACGACAATAAATACGTCGTTTTCTAGCACACGATCCGATCATATCGTATACCGACATCACACACACACACACACACACAATATATGTAATATATTATACACAAAGGGTTTTACGGATTTTATGCACATATTATTTTCTCCCTATACGCATCGTACGATATTATGATTCATATTATTACACGCGAGTGTGTCTACACGCACATTTATATGTCGACGTATAATAGTTGTACACTGTGTATATTATATACATGTATACACCACAGACGCGCGCATTTCGATTTTTTAATTTCGCTCCGTAACGCTAGGCTCGCGCGCGCGCACTCGTTTACCATTACACGCCGGCGGCGGCGGCGGCGGCGGCGGCGTGAACTTTTTATAACCCGCGAAGCACAATTTGTTTTCCAACACCCGCCGACTGTAGTCGGTATATAAATCGCCGATAATATCGGCTGCATAAAGGTGCTCGTGCCGTTTACAAATGATCAAAACGCGTTTACATGTTTTATTTACACGCCGCGGGGGCGTAGGCACGAACGTACGAGCTCGAAATATTTTATTTTTTATTTATTTAAAAAAATAAGGGCTAGATAAAAAAAACCTCGGATGAGATAGCGAGGGGTCCATTGATTTTGGAGAATTGGTCTTTTGACTTTGAAACCAAATGACCTGCGGCTCTCGAGAAAAAACAAAACGATTCCGAACGAATGAGACGGGATAGATTATCAGTTTCAAACAGTTTTCATAGAATTTTATATCGACATTTTATCGTTTCGAAATTTTAACGTTGAAATCGAGACCAAATTATGATGATTTTCGCGTGAAATTTTCGAGATGTTTTGACGAACCGTCAAGTGTTTTATCGACATTTTACGAAAATATTATTATTGATGATCAATATATATATATAGCTATTATACCATATCGAAATAAGACATAAAGTGGTGTTTTATTGACCTATCATCAAGCACCTATCTACCCACGCCCTTGCAGGGCTCGAGCCTTTCGTGTCTCGAAAAATAACCTCCACGCCATCACAATATTACGCCCATGTTTTATCGAACGATTAAAACGCGATATCACACGGAGTGACTCACCGCGCCAGCAATAACGTTTTCTCCGTAGATTATTTAACTCTAGATTTATTCATATTTATGTATAAACTTTCTCGATTAAATGGTTGCGTTTTTTTGTTTCAAACGTAATAAAATCGCAACAGTATTTCTATTCGATTGGCATTTTTTTCCTCACAGACTTCATTCGACTCTCGGAAAAAACGGACACGAAAATTGGTCGTCTTAATTTGTTTTTCGAGTATTATCGAATGTTGAACTTTCAAAACCATTAAACGGATTCAATGAAATCACGTTTCAAACAATAGCGAAACAATTTAGAAAAAGCGTTATCGACCGCGAAACGAACGCGGCGAGACACCCCCTGCATATAGGTATGTGCGCGTTATAATAGCCACTATATAATATATTGTATACTATTATAATAAGCCTCCCATTCGCGGCGTTACTCGTTTTTCGCAATATCATGTGTATAAATACGCGACGAAATAATCATAATGATTTGTGTGTGTACGTTCGTTTTACGACCCATAATATAAATACAGTATCGCACGCGATGGCAATGTGCACACAATACAACACAGCACACAGTAGGTGTTATAATAGCAGCGATAAATTATTCATACCTTATACATATCCCTCTCACTATACAGCTGTATGGTATATATATATATTGCGTCTGTGCAGTAAAAACAATAAAATGTACGTTATTATATTATTGTTATTATTGTGAATATATCGTCGACGGCCTGCTATTAGGATAACATAAACACATATACGAATGTTTACACCACTATTATACGCTATATATGCGCGGTAAAAGAATTATATATATTTATATTGGTGTCAGATCGACCTACCTAAACCGTATTTAAACACCTATATATGCATAATCTACAGAAATGTCCCCCGTAGAATTTTTTTCAGTAACGGACGAATAATTATTAAATCTATTAAATCTACTATTCGAACGTTCAAATAAAATAAATAAAGCTGGAAATCAATACTTTACTGAATAGTCGTAGATGCTTTGTGGTATTTTTTAGGAATTCAGTCGTGAGCAATGTGTCTACCACGTCTTCCTAAAACCATCACAAAAATATTTACATTTCAGCGTCATCGTATATCAATCATTCGTAGTCATATCTCCTCTTTCAGCCTCACCCCGATTCAAAGCCGCAGTGACACGGCGAAATTTCCAAACGGGTTCATATTATATGAATCAAATCACTCCACGTATAGAACAGAAGAAAAACAATTAACATTTACCTTGAACACATAGACGTACCTACTTAATGAAAAGAAAATAACAATAGTACACCTCTACCGCAACAATAGTATATTGTTTACATAACATTTATATATATTTGTTTAAATGGAAAACCATCATCGAGTTTTATTCTATAATATACGTATAATATAAATTATAAAAAATTATACAATTTATAAATTAAGTTTAGGACGACCCCCCCCCCCCCGAAACCCCGCTTTGAACGCGGCGGCCTTGTCGATCCGTCGCGATAATGAATAAGTATAATAATATGATAAGTATAAAGTCATAATATGTTTTGCGCGAATGTACGCGAATTTCACGCGTATCGCGCGCGACTCGAAAAGACCGATTAAATCGCTTTTATGCGAATTACACGTATATAATATATTAATGTTTATAATGTATTTATAATAATATTAATTAGGTATATCATTATTCATTAATCATTATATATTCCGCGCGACGTTGCAGCAACGCGTACAGGACGTCCCCCAAGGAGAACTACTCGTGTCCATACCAACCGGGCGCGTGTATACGTTTCAGGATTTTTTTTTACTTCTTTTTTTTCTTTTAGTATAACATTCTGTTCGGCGGCGTATAATAATAATTGATTTTGCGCGGCGCTCGCGACGGTCGCCTGCAGTGGCATGGTAAAATATATTATCATATAGTGTGGCGTGTAACGTCGGGCATATTATATATTACGGTAGACGTCCGTCGTGCGTACCATAATAATATGGTCTCGTTAAAATCTGATATGGGTGTAAAATCCGCCATTCAAATTACACGCCACGCGAACTGATGATTTACGCTCGCTACTATCGGCGCTGCAGCGTCGTATTTATATCTTATGAATATATACGTATATTTTTTTTTATTTTTTATTTTTTTTTTACTTCTATACGTTACAAGCACGCCACAGCAGCGAGCGAAGATCATTACAATATTATAATATTCTCATGCGCGCGATGGTGTACGATATACATCATCGTGTGCGCCCCGCGGTACGCGCGGTAAAAAAAACAAAAAAAAAAAATAACCGGCCGCGCGACACCGTATCGTGGATTCGTACCCCTCTGTCGCCTTCCTTTTTTTCTTCTTCTTCTTCTTCTTCTCTATTCCGGTAATTAACACTACCGGGCGTGATACCTATACATAATGTCGAGTAGGTCTCGTAAATTTACAACGGCCTGCGCGTTTTAGCCCGCAGCGCGCCGCCGCGGAGTTCACGCTGCGTTATAGGTATTATAGTCCGATTATTATTCGTATATAACCTGCGACTACACTTTTGTATACATTATTATACGCGTGCGTTTTACAGTTCCGAAGACGCGTCAAAGTTGAATTGAAAATTAACTTACGGCCGTGGCGTAATGTTTGATTTTACAGCTGCGATGCATGTGTGTAGACGGTATATTGTATTCACGAGAAATCGATTGTATAAAAACAAATTCGAAATTCAAATTTAAACTAAATTATTTACTATCAACTTCCGTATCATCGCGTGTCGCCGTATCGGTTAGTTATCTCGAGAACGAAAAGGTTTCCCGTCATGAAAATGTTATAAGAACGATTTGGATTTAGTGACACGGGACCTTTTCATTCTCAGCCCTCGAATTCTGTATCGATCGAATAAAGTTTAATTGTATATATGTAAACTATACGGAAAAGAAAAAAAAAAACGTTTCATTAAATTATTAATTTTATGTTGAAATAACATAGTGTGAATCATACGGCTTTAGTGCGTTTATAATAATAATTATTTTCATACGATAAGATAAAATTGTTGGCACACGGTCTCGTGAAACGATTTGCGTTGATAATAATAATAATAATATACCTATAATTCGCGACGTCAGTTAAACGCTCATTGTCTTATTAAGTATATACAGTATATTGGCATTCAAATCGTTATTATTGTTATTAATTATTAGGTATACAATTATATATTTACAAAGTTCGCCGCCGAATCGACGGGAACTATAGTCTAGACGAGTATCGTAATATAATTCGCGGAATTCATAATATTGTAATTATAAAAAACGCACGGTCGTATAGTTACGTATATGATTTCAATAGTTACCGCCGCAAATTATACTATTATCCGACTGGCGTTTATGTTTTTATCATAAGAATACGACGACGGATAAACAAGTTTAATCTTTCATAAACATCTAGGACTATTATAATTAGGATATAATTTGTATATAATATAACGTACACCTATATATAAGTTGTCTCGACTGAAATTTAATCGACGTTCACAGTATGACAAGCAGTCAGATATAATTCACGCATTAAAATAACACATAATTTAATAACATTTTTTATGCACATTACACAAATGTACTAATGTGACATTCAAAAGCTTTGTGTGCAAATATAAAACTTAATATCACATAATTAAAATCATCATGTGTATGCATATTATAAGTTTATTTTAACGTGCCGTTTCTGTCTGCACATACTCGTTTATATAGATAAGAATACATACGATTATAATATAAAGGTACCTATAGGTAAATATGTATTATATATCTTGAGCGTTTTGCTTGTGCGACATGTAATAAAAATTTTTAGATTGCCAAACGATTAGGTATATTGTGTTATAATAGACATTTATGGAAATTAAAAATAAATATTTGGGTAGGTAATAATATGTATGTATATATAGCAGATTTGTCTATAAAATAAGTATGTGATTTCGGGGTTTTATATAATATGTGTACATGTAGTTAATACGCGCACTGAAAAGAATTTTGTTTTATGGTTATTATAATGGAATACAAACAGACATTATATTGTATAAAAACGCGTTGTCGTACTTTGTTTACCGTTTTTATGGGTCATACACAAACCGTTTACATCACATCATACGTCATTAATTTCATTAAATAATAAAATATTAAACGGTAACGATAATGTACTCAGGTATATTATAATGTATTTTTTTATTTTACTTTTAATCAATCCGCGAGAGAATTTATACGAGTGCATTGACAGACGATAATATTATCATATAATATATAGGTAAGATATATTTATATTTATTATTTTTTTTTAAATTTTTGTTGGTCATAATCCTAATCACGATCGATCAGCAATATTAATCCGTTTATTTATATTATCTGTCAATAATTACATAAGAAATATATAAACGTAGTATAAAATACAATTTTAGTTATTGTTTTTTTTATACATATATATTAGGTATTAGGTACTTTTATGTGTAATTTTACATGACATAATTTTTTGATGTAATACAATGTTTTTTTTTTCCATAAGCTAATAAATGTTTATGTGCCAATGCGTTTTAAATTTTTATAAACACACAAGTATATGATGACACGTGTATGGATTTCATTCTGCGTTAAAATAATCGTGATGAATTCGCTGAATTTTCCATGTCGAAAAAGCAAAACGCAAAAAAACTTAAATTTTATTACAAAGCTCGGGAAAACTTTTGAGGGTTCATATAAATATCAGAGAATATTAAATCGGTTTTCGTGTTTAGTTTCCAAACAAATCGAATGGTTATAGGCTTTTATTTTTTTTATCATTTATATACATTTTTTTTTTTTGCTGTTTTATTTTTAACCGTCTAAAATAGTGTTTATCAAAAAAATAAATAGCTCGAAAATGTATGTTTTTTTTTTTTTCGTTCTCGTTGTAAATCACAACCCAATACTCGTACGTTTATCACATCGGCGTTGAAAATATAATATAATATTACAAAATTATATTGCATATAATATATATTAAAATATGATCATTGATCATTGACAATAAACGAATACGTTTTTTAGTTTCGGCAATATCCCAATACCCCGAAAAAATTATTCATTTACAATAGGTAAATTTTGCAGTATAGATAATATTATGATATACTTATATACACACATTATTCAGTCGGTATACGATTCAATTAAATATAGTTATTCGGCGGCGGCGCGCGGCGTCGTTATTGCAGTGTTGATATATAGAATGGATAATAATTGTTGGTCTGTCTTTTAAAAAACGCACGCATAATATTTTATGCAAATCGATGTATCGAACAACAACAAGACGTATAGGATTATTTTTCAAACAACTCTCGGAGAGGGGAAAAAAACCGCCCGAATCGATTGAAACAACGTGACGTAGTGCGGGCGAATATAGCTTCATTGTTTTCGGTTTCGTATTATTATTATTAAATGTTTTAGGGAGATTTTTAAATTCGATAGCTCCCGCATAGTTATATTTTCTTACGTGTACGGCTTTATACTGTTTATAAATACTATTGCCTATATTGTAATATGTATGTTCTGGACCCGTATCGCGGCCGATCTGCCGGGCCGGCGTAATTGCGCCGTAAAAATTTGAAACTTGCGGTTTTCGGTAAGCCGAAAAAAAATAAAAAATAAAGCAGGTATTCGTTTTAGCCCGGAGAGCCAGCCGCTCTAACCGGTCGTATATAATTTCCGGTAATTATCATCGGCGAGCGCGCGCTTGGCCATTTATTATATTTTCATTCCCACCCCGAACGAGGAAAAAAAAAAACAAAATTAAAAATAGATCGAAAATTAATCAGATTTTCAAAACGGTCTAACGGTCGCGTGAGAACGCGACATAGTGTTTGCACGACGGCGGCGATGCACACACCCCGAGTCTTTTAGGTATTTAAAACGGCGTGAAATGCCGAAAACACGAAACACCTAACAATCCGATATTATTCGGTAGTATCTATACCACCTAAACGTCCTTATTATTATAAGTATTGATGCAATTCGGTACTGATGCAATTCGCGGATTGTGTGATTTTGAAAATGATAAAACGTGTAAAACTTTAACGTTAAAGTCTACAATAACGAATTATGATTATTTCGTCGAATAGTATGATGAGGACACATAATAATGTTGGTTTTTTTTTCGACGACGGGGTTGTGTCGATAACGACTAGAGGTCACTTTAGATCGATTTTCGTTGTATAATGTTATTGTCGTATCCTGCGAGCGTGTACGAACTACTCATCGATGTGTGTGACAAACGTGCGTTCTGTTATGATATCATCATGTTAGAATAATAAATACGTGACGCAAACGTAATAAAAGCCGCGATAACCCGATGGTAAAGTAGTGACGCATAATGAATGTGCTGCAACATTGATCTCGGTATGTGCATAGCCTCTCGATTAAATGAAAAAAAGGAAAAACCGTTTTCGGTTTACATTGCCCAAAATATACTGGCCAATTCTATATGGCCCGGGCACCGAATACTGATTTTGTCTACATCGCTCATCGAAATCGCGGACGGTGTACAACATTGCCCGATAGTCTACTTTGCCCGCAACATAATAATTATCGGCCTTTTGTCGTCGGTTTAGAATTTTCGATTCAAAAACACACACACACACACACACTCTCGGCAAATAGAAATTATTTCACACAGATATTAACGCGCACCGTGTGTGTATTAACACACGTCACGTGTGGTATATAATACATACGAGTATATACGTATACATATACTCGTATGTATATATAGGTTCTCGGGGTCATTCGAATCACATGTTACGTTATATTCAGCCTTATATATATTATTATAATCTCTCTCACCGCCGCCGTACAGTAAATATATATTATATGTTGTTTTTTTTTTTTTCGTTGTTTTTAGCATTTTCGTCTGAGCTGCGTGAGCTATACGCGCTGCAACATACAGTATATTATTATTTAGGACTGCGTATGCCAACAGCTGTGGCTTATAACACGAATCGTAATACACGCGTGAAAAAACACGTTAAAAATGTGAATATATATATTGTAAGTCGCGCCTGCGCGTACAGATATATCGTATGCGTAATATATGTACGGATCGCAGAGTGGTTTATGCCGTTGTATATATATATATATATATATATATATATATATATATATATATATATATATATATATATATATATATGTACCTATATTTAATACGAAATGACGTTTTAAACGCAGACGAGATAAGTACCAAAATCCTTCGAACGGAGAGTCGGGGACATCGTACACATCACGTTCATACGTATGTGTAGGTTTACCCATATATATATAGATGCACCCGCTGCGCACGAATTGCATCTGTTTTAAAAACAGATTACGATATAGTATATTATAGTTTTATAATTTTATAGGTACACGCACAAACTCATATTGTAATATATATTTAAATGTATATACGTATAACGTTATTATTTTTACCTTAAAATCGGAAACGACGACCGTTGAACTGTATTTTTTTCGTTGTTTTCACGCACTGCACCGTTCGGCGTCGAGTCGTTATAATAACATTTCCATGAATAATGTATAATATAATATTTTATACATTTATATATATATATGTATATAAATACGTATAGGTATATAATATATATTATTTATAAACATTTCGAAATATTCAAATTGGCCGTAATTATAGCAGGTATACCTTAACCCGCTTGCCTATATATAGGTATACGTACTTGCAGCCTACATAGAAAACAACACGAACGAAAATAACAAAAGGGTTTATTACAAATTAAGAGTATATTAAGTACTTTTAATGAAACATCGAGAGAAAAAAAAAACTACCTATAGCGCGTATTACAGGTCGAATATTATAATTTCAGACAAATTATATCCACGTTATATTATATAGGAACCAACCTAATTATTATTACGTACACACGCGTTGAATTTTGCTCAGACGTCATATTGCTGTGAACAGTTTTACGCTCGTCGTTTTCTTATAATTTATATTGTACGAGTATACGCATACCGTGATAATAATATTACAAGAGCAATTAAAGTGAATTTTTTTTTTTTTTTAGTTAAATAATTGTTATACATGGCCTATTACGTTAACGTTTAAAATAAATAATCATATGTCTATAATAAACATCGTGTCAATAATGTATACGAGTATAAGAACGAATATTATGGAATTGATGAAACTGTTTTTATTTTTTTAATATATACTATGATAGGTATTATTTTTTGTGTTTGTTTAGTTGGAACCATTATAGCTCATCTATATTGTTTAATTTTAAAATAATTTTTACAGACTACCTACATGTACGACAATTATATTATAATATTGTGTACTTGTACCGATATGATAGTGAGTCCGTTTCCACTAAGATATTGTTCTTTTTCTGTTTGTTAAATTTATATTTCAGTCATTATAATAATAATATAACGTATGGAACCAAATATACTGTAATAATAGTCTGTAAATATTATTTACACGTACCAACGTGGGCCTTTCAAATACATTTATTTTATATTAATTTGAAATGCGTATTATATTATGTTATAATAATAATATCATTGCAACACACGCGCTGCATCTTGCATATATTATAATGTATGTGTATAAACGAATATTATATTATTATCACGTAATTTTTTATACTTTCGTTAACAATAGTGCTGTGCCGTGTCCATAATTTAGATACGGACGTATACGTTTCCAATCTATATTATAAGTACAGCAGCAGCAGACCGTCGGCGGATGTTTTTTTGGCTATTAAATAGTTATGGAGGTTCAAAGTTCTCCAGATGAATTTTTTCTTGTTTCGAGATAAAAATATGCATCGCGTTTTAAATTATAAATAATGATATAAACCTAGGTTTAATATTGTTTATTGTTTCGTCGGAGTCTGGAATGAGAATTATTAGTTTAAAACGAATCGAACATAAGTGTTTACTCTTT
Source organism: Drepanosiphum platanoidis (assembly GCA_948098885.1). Classification (NCBI taxonomy): domain Eukaryota; kingdom Metazoa; phylum Arthropoda; class Insecta; order Hemiptera; family Aphididae; genus Drepanosiphum; species Drepanosiphum platanoidis. Next base: position 7,210,054 of record OX402535.1, read on the forward strand.
ATTTTAATGATAATAATTGTTTATGGCGCGCGTTATCGGAACACATACCTACTATAATAATTTTAATTATGTCTAAAAATAGTATTGTCAACCCGACGAAACTTAAAATAATAATTGTGCATATTATTACAACGATATAAACAATAATAATATGTATAGGTGCGCTTGGAATAATGTGTATAATATGCACGGGCTATTTAATTCGTAATTACACTTTTAAAATATTATAATTGGTGTTTGTTACAATAGGAGAATTAATTTGAAAAACATATAGTTCGTACATAAACGCACATTCCGAAATCCAATAACTAATATTTCTGTTTTATTTGAATTAGAATTTAACATGCACGCGTAATATTTATGAAGACGATAACTCAATTCGTTCAGTACATATAATCTATTTATATACTATATTAATATGATGCAGTCACGTTTTAATTTCATCTCGTGCGAGTGCATTCGAGAATGAAACGTATAAACTATATTAATGTACATTTGCATTTAGAGTGTATAAAAGCGAAAACAAGAAAATAAATAACTTGGCAGTAATTCATTACAAAGACGCAATCTCGGTGTAATAACATTATTATAGCTATATACGTATAGTACTACACTGCACACGCACAGTAATAATATTCCGTTCTGATATGATACTCAATTAATTTTGCAAACATCCTCCATTATTATGTATTGCTTTATCGTTCAAAAGCGATTAACATATTGTTTATTCGATCAATGAATTCATAATAAAACATATTATGTATTATAATAATTGCTCCAAATTATGTATGATGTTATTGTTTTTAAATTTTATTGAATATTATTGTAATTACAGGTATACATAATATTATACTTGTATTTTACCGGCAAAGACTAAAGCAAGAAATTAAACGTCTTGGCCGATAGACACACAACGCGCATTAGCCAACTACTGCGATATTTCTAATCGATTTATAGACACATTAATATGCATAATAATATCGATTAGAAAATGACGTTAATGGACCAGATCTGCTTATATTTACTAATACTTCCTAGGAAATACCAATAACACTTTCGAATTTCTTTAACTCGTAATACTTCTCGTTTTGCGCGTTATCAAACCGGTGTATTCAATCGGGCATTGTTTTGTAATTCATATCTTTAATTTTTTATAGCCTTTATTGTAAACGGACATATACGAGCAGGTGATAGACTTTAAATAAAGTACTACTACACAATAGGTACGCTAAAAACACAGTTGTGCGATATTTTAGTGGCGTGATGAAAACTTTAGAAATGTGGTTTTGAGATCCATCATAAATTATGTCTAAAATTCTATATACAGTTTCCCATATTATGATGAACTCTGTCGGTTTTAATCCGACTGGTTTATTGATTAGAATAGCACTGTATAGTCTAGCTGGTAACTGCAGATTTTTGTGTTTCACACACATACGAAACGACGGGTCAATCCATGCGCGGGCAGCAGAACATTATAATAATATATTATTATATGGCATATCGAGTTGAACAGACTGAATCGTAAATGGTTATTTATAGGTATTACATTACGCGGTATAATAGTGTGAGGTAAAGTTTTATACTTAAACCAAACGTTAGGTACCACCGAAGTTGAATAAATTCAACTTTTGACCGCGTATGGTAATTGATTTCGATAATTAACAACTACAACGAAGAACAAGTTTGATAACCGTTATAATCGTAGCAGTTTGGTGTGAAACAATGTTCTTAGCTAGAGTATGATATACGCGCACGCATCTTCTGTAGAGTTTATGATAACTATTGAGGACTTAAATTACTTAAATATAATGGCGAAAGAACGTGCAGGTCGTGCAAAACTCAAAAAGCGTTCTGTTCTCCCACTTTATCAAAACCTAGTTCACATATATATACATGTATATTAGTATCGATCAATCGTACGCGCAAAGAATCAAACCATATCACATTCTCTCGGAGAACGTGGAGTTATGGGTTATCGCAGTCACCGCGCAAATATATACGTTATATATATATACCTATTATAGGTACATTATTTATATACCGGACTTACCGCAATATTCGACTAGCTGCAATATTCTGCGGCAATGTCGGGGAGCGCTTGGACGCGTCCGCTGCGGACGATGTGCGGCGACAAAACTACAAGTATACGTATAATAATATAATTACCATACATTATGTGTGTGATGGAGGAAACGCGTTTTTCCACACTCGCGATCGTATCGGAGATACGACAACCTGCAGCCCGACAAAATATTTACGCGTACACGCGGACCCGCCCAAAGTCTAGGGTAAAACGCGACGGACGGACGGACGGACGAAAAACACTGTGGCAGCCGGGAGACGAGACGGAGAAAAACGATCGTGACCAAACGTACGATTCGTAGCGCGCGCGGACGTCTACAGCAGCAGCCCCCGGTGCCGTACGCGCGGTCGGTCGCGCGGCATTTTTTTCCTCTCTCGCGTCGTCGTAATTTCCCGTTTTTATTTCGTTTTATACGGCGTTTTTATGGCGACGGGGCTATAAAATCTTCCGGCACCAGCATTGTGCGGGCACACTACGCGGCGTGCCCGTACTACACCTATAATACCGCGCTGCGGATCCGCTGCAGCCATGTTTGTATTTTGTACACCGCGCGGCCGGCAGCTGCCGGGACGACGACCGCGCGAGGCCGCACAGTCTCGTCGCGGCCGCGGTAATATTCACCGGACGACGACGACGACGAGATTTTTACGCTCGTTTTTTTCCGAGTTTTATAGTTTTTGTTTTTTTCTCTACCCGCGTGCTCATATTATAATATTCGTTTTATTATCGTCGTCTTTTTCGCTGTCTCGTCGTCCGGAGACCGCGTCACAGTCGTCGCGATCGAAATCGCTCTCGGTCGTTCTCGTCGTCTCGCGCCAGACCTAACCGACCGGTGCCGACGGTACACGACGAATGCGCGGCGGCGGCGGCGGCGCTCGCTCGCGCCGCCGCCGGGTCGAATCGATCTCCTCTCGAGCGTCACACCGACGGGCTAAGATGGCTTCCAGGCGCGCGCACACCGGTGGGCGAGGCCAACGAATGAGTTATTGGACGTCGACCGGGGCGGCCATGAACGCCGCGACGGCGACAAAAGGTTACCGCCGCCGCCGCCGCCGCCGCCGCCCGCCGCGCCGTTTCCCCCGAGCGGGCGGCCGGGGTTCAACGGAATTTCGTGTGGGTATTTTTAATTTTTTTTATTTTTTTCGTCCTTTTCGTTTTTTGTCCTTTTCGTTTTCCCCCTTCCTTCCCCAGTCGCTTTGTCCGCGATCCTTGCGCCGCCACCGCCGCTCGCTATTGTGGCGAAAAATTCTCCCGCGTATACGTCATATATTATTATAGATACCATTATGTTATATTATATAGATTTTGCAACGCGCGTGATGACGATTTTTTTCTGCGAAATCGTCTTTGATTTGATCGCGAGAACATAGACGATATTCATAAAGGTATTATGGAGAACGCGTCGAGCGGAAAACGAAATCGGACGACTGCGCGACGCGATTTTATGCATGACTACGCGACGTGCAGTCTCCTATACCGCGGTATCCGTACCGCTCAGTAGCGATTTTAGGAATTATTCGAAATGGCATATAAATCACAACATATTGTGTCCGTGACTAGTTTTTTCTCAACTGTCAGACAAATAGATTCGGGACTTTTTGAAGTCATGTTTTTTTATTCAAACAATATTATTTGCTGGTCAAGATTAAAATATGTTTTAAACCATAGTCACAAATCTAGAATCGGTAAATGTAAAATAATAACAATCAACTGATCATTTAGTTAAATAATATAATATACCTACTGTGTAAAGATAATGGACATTAAATTAGACTAAAAACCTAGTTATGCGTCAAACAAAATAATATAGTTCATATTATTATATTAATAATTAAAAATGTCTAAATCAAACTAAGTTTATGATATCATAATATGTTTCAGCTATAATATACGAGCATTATATTGTTTTAAATCAATAATACTAACATCATTTAAGTTAAAACCGTTTTAGGTAGGTATTCATCATATATAATTATTGATGTCACTTAGCTATTACATTATAAGAATATGAAAAGGCACTTTAGTGTTGAATTCGAGAATAAAATAAATATTGGCTTTTTAAATCAAATCTACTTTTAAATTAAAAAATAAAAACGAGCTAATCACTAAATACCAAATAATGTCGGTAAATAACTGAAATAACATTATGTATAATTTATAAACGTTTATATAGTATACACCTGTTATTAAATGATAATTATTCTCAGCTGCAATTATTATTACAATCAATTATAAGTGCATTATATATAATGTGTGCACTGTGCAGCACACGCCATACAACTATATACGTTATATAATATATAATGCATGTTAATATGTGTAAACGTGCAATATACATTAGCTCGCGTGAATTATTTCTGTTTTCTAATTGCACAAACAAAACGTTCCGTTATAAAATATATATATATATATGGTATTATAATATAAATAATATATATTGGTAGGTACAAGTACGTATATACAGAGGAGACGCGTGCGCGCATAAAAAACACTCCGCACGTCACTGCAAGCTGTGCGCTCCGGCAGAGTATAATACCATTGTGTATAAATATATACAACATTTATAAATAGTTTATTTAACATAGGTATAACGAATTTTCGCGTTCGCAGTACATCACAATATACGTATATATACGCGTATTATAGTAAACGCTATTTATTTATATTTATGTTGCGCGATATTTATCGTTTGGTAATTAAATCCGTGCGAAAAATATAAATACAAATATTAAAAACAAACAACTACGCGACGTCGTTGTACGTAATATCGAATGCTTAATGTATGCGCCCCCCGAACAATAACGCGAACGACCGCGGAGCTCGTTAAAAAACGCGCGTAAATATTATATTAAACGTAATTGGAAATCTCGTATAATTATTACTGACCGTAAATTATCGCGTTCTTATAAACACATAGAGATATTATAATATATTATACCTATAATATATACACACGGTGCCCCGGTAGACAATAATATAATATTATGTGCACCTAAATGAATTTATTTATTTGTATGTATAAGTATCCGCGACCAACCTCAACCGACGTCGGACGTGCCGTAGGTCGCGGGCGCGCGTTCTCGGCGATATTATACGATATAGGTGTATATACCTCTAAACATATAAACGCGTTATTTTTTTTTTTTACGATTTATAAACGAGCTGATCTGCTGCAGCGCTCCGTCGGTCTCTCGTCGTCGTCGGGCAATAAAATTGGACGTAAAATTTTTTTTTATAGCCCGCGCCGTCATTAATGCGTAATAAAAATGACACGTTTGTAATAATATTACGTATAATATACATATATATATACGGGCGCTCGCCCGCTCGATCGACGCGGACTACCGCGATGACGACCGCGACCGCGGTGGTGCGCGCTCGTGTGCGGCGTGTACGCGGCGCGAGAGGGGAAAAACGACGACCGGGCCCGCGCGAGAAGTGGCAATTCGGCCCAGATAATAAAAACGTATTTTACGATTATTGCGCTACTCATTTCCTTTACACACTCACACAATTTCCGTGTGTATATTATGTATACAAACGGCGTGTGCGCGTGTGCCAGACTCGGAGTCTATTATATTATATACGAACGACCTGTGGGTTTCGTGTTATTACCAATTAAAACGCCATAATCTGTGCACGCGTATATACATTTATACCTATAAAGGGGGCAAAACACATCAAAAAACGCCGCTGACGAGATTGATAAGTCAGCGTTTATGTATATTTTATATATATTGTGTGTGTGTGTGTGTATGGGGACCTATAGTTACGGGTACGCGGGTAACGGCACTTTGATGGTTTTTTAAACGTTTCATATATTATTATATGCTTCTATGTAATGCGGGTTGAGCGAGGGAAACTCCGAGACTATATAAAACAATAGTGCTATCGAGTAAATCTGCAGACAGTTTATTATATTATACATAACGTACGTATATAAAACGGTATAGTTTATGTCCGTTGGAAATAAAACATCGATGGTTTTGAAAAAAAAAAAATCAAATCAGAGGGGCGACCGCGGCGCGTGCATCATGTGATAACAATAAATTATATATAAAAGACCACATAACGAAACGATTCAAAAAAAAAAATGGTTTGCACGATTATAAAATATAATATATTTCAAGTCGATACTTTTGTGAAATCTCGGTAGGTATATACTCTGTGTAGAAATGTTCCGGTTTTTTGTAGTTTTTTATCAGTTTTTCTCGATTATTAGAAAAACTATAAAGGCGTAATTTTACCCCACAAAGTACTGACTAAACGAAATTCGCTACCAGTAGAAATCAATCGTGAAGTTAAAAATCGAATCAAATTATATTCTTGTCGAATACTACTGATGACAGTTGTCTGACGAAAAATAAAAAAAATAAATTTAAAATAATAATACAAAATGAATGTATTATAAAATTTAACTAATGTACGTTCCTCGTCGCTTTAGTCGGAATCTAAAAAAAAACGAGTCGATAAGACGGACAGTAAAATAAACTACGCAGCATGTATTATATGAAAATGAAAAATCGTAAGCCGTATTGAAATCGAGATTTCCACAATTTTTCGTATGAAATATTATAATCCGCGCGTAAACGATATTAGTTTCCCGAGCTCAAAGTGATAATCATAATATGTTTTGAGGTTATTATAACGTAACGAACGACCTATTGTCGTTTAGATTATAATACTGCATTAAAATAATATATAAACGCCGATGTACATATAATAACGCGCGCGTATATCATACGACGTGATGGTAACTCGTTCGATATACATATATAAGTTTTCCGTGTTCATAATACTTACACGAAATTAATAACAAATCGGATTCGAATAATTTATGTATGCATCGCATACCGTAAATTATATGTGTACGGGCGTATACCACCTACATAATATATCAAAAACCCTAGCGGCGAGCTATGTTATAATTTGTTTTCAGTAGTAGTTTATTGCGCGCGATAATCGCCGTTAAAACTTTGCATTGTACAACACACGTGAAATACAGGTAGTGTGCGATTTATAGCGCGATTGTGCAATGTATCCCCGATTATCGTGTGCTGACGATTTTCCTACACGCCAAAACGAATAGGCGTTTCCACGCGTCGCTGCGGCAGTCGGGGGGGGGGGGCATGTGTATCATAAATAATTATTATATATATATATATATACGGACATCGACGCTCGGAAAACAAAAAACACTCGATCACGGCACTCGATAAAGAAAATATAATAACCGAGTATAATAATATAATAACCGACAGATAAAGAGGCGCGGTAGATGTAATGCGCTGTGATATCGCGGCGTTAAATTGCGTACGTTATAAACGCCTATCTCTCGGTTGTTTTTTTTCGCCTAGCGACGATTCGCAACTGTTACGTACCGCGGAGGGATCACGATTCCAAAATTACATATAAATAATACGTTTTACATACCGCGTTTCGCGAGTTCGGGAGCGTACCTATTATTTACGATTGTAAGTACGGGGTGTAGTAGTATACGCAGCGAACCTTCAGCGGCAAAATTTGCATAGCACGTATAGGTTTATAGTAAAACGATTATTGAAAAACTAACTACGAGTACTACACGCCGAATAATCACCGACCGATGGATGAAAAAAAGCTTAAAACCGTATGAAAAATGTGTAGATCTATGGGAAAGTTCGAATTACATTTTTAACCGTTAGCGACCGTCGTCGCGCGTTAAAACGTAGCTTTATTGTTTTCATAAACGATGGCGAGATGTATGTTACTGTAGTTTTTCTTCTTCTGATGTGGACAAATGAGAGACTATAGTCCCGACGCGTGCTAAACACACGCCATCGCGCGCCGGCAGCGTTTTACGAAATACTCACGCGACACGTAGAGCGATCGTTGTCTCCCATCACAGCTGCCAATCCTTTGATGCCCCTATTGCAGCGGCGTCGTAGAGGTAGAATTTTTTCGAGGGATTTCGCCGGGAAGCTACACATAGTAGAAGGGGAAAAAATACCGTCTCGACATCGAATATTCACACCGAACGTTACCGCGACGTTTCGGGCGGCCGAGCCGGGCCTTGACGCGGACGTGTTATGCGGTGCCCGCGGTGGCTCGATGACTGTCGGCAGCGTGGACCTTATGACGTGCGCGTGCATACGCGAGGTGGTCTCGAAAAAGGATCGGGAGAAAAACGAGAAAAAGAAGAAGAATGTACCGTTACGGTTTCAATGCAACGACGCCGATGATATACGACTTGCCGTCCGTAAATCAAAAGGCCGCGCCGAAGAAGACCGCGCGGCATAATATATATATATATATACGAGTATATATAACGCGCGGCGTCCGACCGCAAAGGCAATAATACGCGCGCGCCTCATATCTAGGTCGCCACGGCCCATTGTCGTCCGCACGTCCAAACAAACGTAATGTTGTCCGCACACACGCACACGTTAAACGATACACGTGTTTGGGTACAAGTATAAACACATATTATTGTATACGATATATATATATATAACTGCCGAGGCGGTGGTGTAACAAATTGTTTAGAAAATTGTTGTTGGTACCCGGACCTTCGAATTCGAGACCCGGCTCACATATCGACAATAACAAGGACCATATATCTAGACCTATATAAATCTCGTATGCGCATTATACGCATTATAAACGAATATAATAATATAAACGCGTACCTACCGCGCGCGCGCGCGCCAGTGTATACCGCGAGGAATGTGTTATATATATATTAGGTGTAATGGTAAAAACGAAAGACGATTTTTAGATAGTGCAGTGAGTTTGTGATGTATTTAAGAGGAAGGGGGGCGTAGAGAGGACGATTGCCCCGAGCGGCGAATTTCAGGTGGCTTCAAATATTTGAGACTTCGTATTGTGTATTGCTTCCATCACACGCGTTTAAATACATTTGGCCGTTCGCAGAACGTTCGGTTCGTTTAGTGCGATAGACAGAGAGAGAGAGAGAGAGACGTTTTTTCCTATACGATGTTCGACGAACGCCTTAACCGTTCGGTCTTTTTCGAATAATATTTATAAAATCGAAGACAACGAAATCGATTGATTACGACGAGGTGTACGTATATGATTGAAGATTTCGGCATTTCGCTGGCCAAAAATATCATCTTATTGTCTACAAAAACACGTTTTAATTTTGTTCGGTCGAATGAATCATGTAATTAGAGTTATTATAAATAATTATGTGTGATGGTAAAAAAAAAATCGGATCGTCTTGAATAATAATATAAGAAGAAGAAAAAAGGTTTCGTTTTAAATTATAATAAACCCGTACGCTGAACAATAATTATTGTATGTATCGCAGGGAGACGGTTTCGAATACACTCAAAACTTCGGCTTGTCGTGTATATAATATACCGCTTTATTATAATATCGAATACACGTTGTAGGTCGTAAGTTGTACGCGTGTACGGTTTAGCATATAATACCGTGTATTGAAAAAAATAAAAACTGTTTTCTCGTTATTGGTGCTATCCCGCCGTGCGTTTGTTCAAACTGTATAACCTTATGTGTACGTCAGATTTCAAATTGAAATAGTATATAATATATAAATATACTTGTGATATATTTTATTTTTTTTTATAAAACTTCGGCGTGGTAAAATAATAATAACATCACTCATAGGCAGGTGCGGGACGATCCGTTCAACGCGAATCGGAATTTTTCTCCGGATATTATTAAAATTTAATCGAATTTCTACTACTGCCGTCGTTTTCGTTTTCTTTTCTTTATTTAGATCACTTTTATTGACACGCACATATTCGCGTTTTTCACCGGCCCGAAATGCGTTCACCTTATGCACTTTTCGTGTGCAATATGCACGGCTTTCGACTTTTGAACTCCGGAAGAATCGATTTGAAAACAACAATTTAGGTTTTAGTTTTTTATTTTTCAACAAACCAACCGTTCTGTCAATCTGAAGACTACGGCTGTATATATATATATTTTTTTTTTTGACGCAGTGACGAAAAAGAAAGAAAAAGCCTGTATATCGAAATATTGATCTGCGAAAAGAACTAGAAAAAGTCGACTAGAAAGACAATAGTCCCGTTTTTAAAACGCGGTACGCGCAGTATACGACGGTCACCGCGTTATAGACTGGAAATCTATTAATACGTCGCTCTCGTATATATTACATATTATATATAAACTCGAGCGATACTCGCTGCAGCCTATTAATTATTGCTTTTCCGGTAATGGTCTTCTACGCGACATATATACATGTATACATGTATATAAAAGCAGCTCGGGCGTCGAATAAATCATACAGCGGCTGCGGCGGCGTTCGCATTATACCAGCGCCTTTATATATGTATATATTTTAATATACGAAGGGATCGTGCGATGTCGGAGATGAAGGGCTGCTGCTGCTGCTGCGCGGAGGGCGCTGCACCACGTGCTTCTCTCCGCGTTTCTAATAATAGTAATACACTATATATTATATTCAGAGGGAAAAGCGCCCGTCCTTCTTATACGTATACACTGCTTATATACATTATATACTTATATATATATGTATATGTATACGCGTTTCCTTCCGCGCCCGTGGAAAGTTTCTGGTGGCGGGCGCAAAACGTTGAAACAACATCGTTACTCAGCGCGCGCCGGCGGAAGTGCGGACGCAGGATGGGTTGCGGGGAGGTTGATATAGGAAGACGTCTTCCCGAGGGTTCTGCCGCCGCCGGCCATATTTCTTTTTTAATCGCCCAAATAACTTGAACTGCCGCCGCGGAGAAAACTTATCCCGCCAGCTGCGTATACATACACGCGCGCCGCACTGCTGCTGCACGGGCTCTCCGTCTTATACATATATATATATATACTCGTATATATTACATAGTATATATCTAACTCGTTCGTATGTATCACTCGTCCCTTTCTCTTCCCTACAGACAATGAATATTATTACACGCGAATATATATATATATATTGTTTTTCTATGTATATCATATAAACACGAAGGAATATTTATATGCGCGTGTGAGCTTCGTGTGTATATAGCTTACGCTATACGCAGCAGGTCTCACCCCGTTTTTGCACGCACGAGAGACGGTATTGTACGCGAAATGTATAATATTTAGATATATAACATACAGGACGAATGCAGCGTGAATTGTGAACTGTTGGAAAATACGTTTCTGTTTAATTCTGATCAAATTGTTGGAAATTTTTCCGAGAGACGTTTCGGTTTTCCTCACGGTTTACGGCAGATACGTTGTTTTATACTCGTCAAAGTTTTTCGTTTCCTCTATATCAGCACACGACTGTAATTTATTAAAAACGACGCTTTTCGCAATGAGCAGGAGAAAAAAATTTTGGTTCGGTTTGACTTCGGTTGAAAAAATGGACGGCCAGGCTGAAAACGAGACGATAATATTAACAGGAGTATGTGGCGACGTTATTTTTTCAAGAAATATAATTTCGACTTAACTCGCCAAAAGTGGGATAATTTTTCTATAATATTCTAATATTCTAAATAATCTTTTTACTCCGGTAGGGGTCGAATTTTGAAAATCGGGCGACGTGGTGACAACACTCAGGACGGCATTTGGAATAACTCTGTGAAAAACAATTGGAAAAATGTTGAATAGCGTCGTCACAAAATGGAAACATAAAAAGGCCTGTTCTTTTACATGTATATGAAAGATAAATCGCGCGTGTATTCTTGTATAAAATGCACTGCAGTCGCAGCGATGTTAAGATCCGTCTACATGCGTATAAATCAAACGCGGAGAATATCCGCACGATAAATTTATACACACATGTCGTATACTTTAATGCCGGCCGCTGTACCTATACGTGCACGTTAGGTATATGGATATGCATATATATAAAAGTGTACGTGTATCTATATAAGACATACGCGCGAGCATATATTTTACGAGCCAATAAGATCGCGTTATCTCCGTCGCGTTATCGACATGTACAAGTTTTTCCAATTTTAAAATCCATTATACATTTATGTATATATATGTATATTGCAACAAGTATATATTTATTTAGTTACCTAGTCGAATGTTAATCGAATGTTCATTTAATACATACTAAATCGTATATATAAATATGTGTGTGTGAGTTTTCAGTCTACCGACGACACATTAATAATTATCATCTTAGGCGCTCTAATCGCGATTATATAATCGAACGCAGGCGACAACTCGTACGTTGAAAACGCGTTCAACTGTATCCGTAGAAGTATTATATATACCGCCATTTATATATATATATATATATATATATAATAAATACTTTTGACTATATAATATACTGTAGGTAATAATACCCAATAAAGTACAGAAAAAACAACACTTATAACATATATATATTTATAGTATATTGTACGGTGTTTTCGAAAAAAAAGAAATTAATGTTAATTCAAAAGTCGAATAAAAATGTTTTCACCGTTTGTTCGAATGGGTCGTTTTAAAAAATAAAAATATATACATATATACATGCGTATAGGTATGTATATATATATATATATATACGACGAGACTTAAAACGAACGAGAATACAAATTACGAGGACATTTGCAGTTTAAAACTACTTTAATTAGCTTTTTTAATGTACATAATTACTACGACACGGACCCTTTGGTGTAGTTTTATTTACATAAAAATTAACTCACTCTCTCTCTCTCGCTCCCAACTACATACCTATATATATATATATATATATTTATTTTTAATTCGAATTGAACTCGCAAAAACGTCATTGATTTTTAAGAGTGTTTTATTCAAATATGCAAAATGTATATTTGTATCTATAAGTATATATACCTACCTTTAAATATATATGTATATTATATACACGTTATATAAAATATATGCTCTATATGTAAACGAGTAAAGTGTATCTACTAAATTACTTTTATCTATGACTTTATTTCTCTTTTTTTTTTTTAAGGAGGACAGTGCGATAAAAATACTAATTACACAACCATACATATTAACGCGTGTACTTATTTATACGAGTGTTGTACAAAGGATGTTACGCATCATATATAGCAGAAAACACGAAATTATATAATAACGCGTCATATGCCGCCAACGGTCGTGCATCGCCTATATACGTAGTATACCTGTATACCCACGAGCAACGAGGAGCGTTACAATCTCTTTCAAAAGTCCCGAAATGCGGCGACGAAAATTTACATAAAAATTAATATGATTATTCTAATAACTCGCACCGAATAAGACTAATAATACCTACACGAAGTTATCGCCGCCGCCCGGTGTTCGTATAGAAACGAAAAAACAATACGACGACTTGCTATCATTTTTTAACGTGTTTTTTTTTTTTTTTTTTCGATAGAATTGTCTTGTCGTCGGTGGCTTGGTAAATGTTACGGACCGGTGAGTTATAGTTATCTCGTATGCAGTGAATGCGCGTCGTCTGAGTCCAAACTTTTCTGATTTTATTATGTGAAAATCGTACACCTATCTGGTGTATTTTATGGGTACCTTATATTATATTCATTCGAGCCGGTACAATAATAATAATAATAATATATTCTAATATACGTGACTGTACCATTGAAATAACCGAGCGCGTCCGTTTGATGATAGTAATAATAATATATTCTTCCGGGCCGGCCCTTTCCTGCTATCCATCAAAAACACGTGACCGCATAACGTATACACAGACACACGCGCGTGCATTGGGTTTCACGTATTATAGAAAACCGTACATAGTATATAAACGAGGTACTGTCACAAGATATTATACTCGATCGGCAGCGGATCTCAATGATATTTTTAATTAAATTTATATTGTATGATGGCTAATCCGCTGCGCGCAATGGACATTATTTTTATTTTTCCACATAATCGAATACATACGTACGTTTATTCGCACGTCACCTGTCACACATATATTACGAGTGTAATGTATACATTACTCGGGCGGTGTAAATTGTACGAACGTAATTAAATAAAGTGATAATATCGTGACGTTTATACATACATATGTACGATAAAGTATTGAGCGAATGTGCGGCGTCTGGGTTTCAACCTCGGAGGAACTCGTGGTGTTTCACTACACGCGTTTTTAAAATGCAAATGTAATATTTCACAACGGTTGAAAGCGTTTCTCGATATAGCATAATGTCTGCGTCGCGTTATTATAAATAAACATTGAAAATGTTAAATCATTACCGTGGAACATATGCTCGAAGCGTGTGCCGATCAATTATTTTTCTTTTTCTGGACTTACTCCACAAAAATGATGAAATTTCGACGCCGGTATGTAACGATACAATAAACGCACCAAAATATACAATTAAGTTATGATTTGAGATGATACTCGGATGAGACATGACGAGGAGACGAGTGATAGAAATCGTTGAATTGGTTTTTGGAATTATTTGTAATCGATTTATCGCGTTGCGTTTCAAGAATGATTCTGAGCGAAGAAGCTTATGAGTGAAGGACAAAATTATCTCTTAAAAATTCAATATAAACATTCACTATGCGAATTCGGATAAAAGCCGTCAAAGTTGATATAAGTGATGTAATATACGCCCACTTATTCGCTTTTAAAACGATTACACTTTAAGAGGTACTCCAAGTACCTAATAAGTATACCTATTTTATATTATAATACTCGGGTACGTCAATTTATTATTTCGTCTCGATTCGCAGTGACTTATGGTATTTATTTTTTTATGTTTATATTAAAACCGCCACCGCAGTAGGTAGCTCCTCTGTGCAGCGGAACAAACGGCGATAATTTTTTTATCGGCCAGCAAAACAACTGTTTGTTATTATATTAAATATACGGTTGCATGTGTACACGCCGCCGCAGTCACTGGCATGGTATTAAATTGAAATAACAGTCGTAAAATAACAGCACTTACAAACTATAAAACATAATAGTATACGTTTTTAATGGTACACGAAATAAAAATATCACCCGAACGGCCGTCGCGGTGTTATAAAATCGTTAAAAGCGCGTACGTCATGTTTATGTTCGATTCAAGAAGAGATCGTTTGCGACGATAATTATTATAATGTTATATTTCGCACACGATCTCGATAGAAGTCGCGTAGAGAAACATTGGAATCCGACGATGATCGCGACTCGACGCGCGATTTGATTTTTTTTTTAGCAAGTAATAATATATGGTTTACGTGAACGCAATGCTTTATCGCGCGTTCCCTAATCCGAATCGTGTACTCGTCGCGTCGGTTTTAAATCATATCGTATGTAATATTATGCATTAGGAATACACGAACGTGTATGTGTAATAAATTGTTACGTTGTGTCGCCGACAGTATTTTTATCTGACATTTTAATGATTATGTAACGCGCCCGCATCGAAAAAAAGAAACCGAACGAAAAAAAACATAACGTCTAATGCGCAGTAGTAAAAAATTGAAACGAGACTACGTGAAAAGAAGAACAAAACGAAAAATTGATTAAAACGAATCGCCCGGTTCAAACAGTACGCGTATATATGTATGATTTACATTTCGAACAGAAATGTAAACCCTCGCGGACAAGAGAGTTTTTATTGTTTTTTTTTTCTCTGTATAATCGTCCGTAGACAATTCAAACGTCATGACGAAAATCATGTTTTCATACGATAAATTTTTATTAGTATAATAATAGAAACATTATTATACATAGGTATGCTGTCGGCGTATGAATAAAATACACGTAAGTGTAATTTATATTAATGCGCTTGCGTTTCGCTGGGTGTCATAACTTTTATGGGACCGTACGGCCGATGTATACGAGAGATATAGTCGCCCAAAGACCAACAACGTTATTAATACGGCGTTCCGCGGACCTCGAATCTGTACACAGGTATGCCGAAAACAATAAAGACGCGTAGAAAAAAAGAAACCCATGATCGTATGGGTTCTTAATAAAGATATTATAACAACGTAAATGATTTAATAACAATCATCGTTAAGTTTTACGATATTATACCAATTAAAATTTATTTCCATCACAACTCTATGTTATATCGTACGCCGCTGCGTATAGTATTATTATTATACATTGAGTGTTGAATTGTATTATTACGTTGAATAATTATTATATTAACGCTATTATTATTATTGTTGTTGTTGTTGTTATTGTTATACTGCGAGACGTACATTAAATATAATAATAAATTTTGGTCGGGTTAAATATTTAATAATGCTCTTCGGACAGCGAAACGTTGAAAGTTCACTACTGCTGCAGGTCGTCATTAGATTATATATTACAATATACGTGTAGGTACTATTGTACGAAACAACAAATGTCAAATGAGTATTAATTACGATACGTTTCGGGTATATAAATAAAACATAATGGCGATGAAAATATTCGACCGTGTGTGTTATGTTAGTGACGTATAAGTAATGGGTACCTATACTACCTATATACTTATAAATACAACAAAAGGTTTGATATAGTCGCTAATCGTTTGGCGAGACATGAAAAATCCTCGCCTTATTTCAAATGCTTATCGAGCGCGTAAGTCTTGGTAGTTAATGTAAATACCGCAGACAAGATCTGAATGTCGAGGGGCTCGGCGAGGGGAGATTTTGTTTTTATGAAATTTTAGTTTTAACGAAAATAGTAGACTGATTCGAATCGCAGAATCTATCACTATGAGTCTATGACTATCAACTTTAGCACTATGACGTTTAAGAACAAAAAACCTAGTCCATTTCTGTTTTTGAAAACAAACGCCCATTAGGGTTTTCTTTTCTCATACGAATCATACGTTATTCATAAAAATGTGGCAAAGAAAAACCAACGATTCGGTACACTTTTATGGAAGGCGATTCTTATTTTCGACGCCACATTGTAGGCAACTGCCTCTCGTAATCGAAAATACGTACAGCACTATAACGTCAAATGTTGTACGTGCTCGTGTACGATAACAACAGTCAAAATGTATCCGCGGAAACGAATCGAGAAACGGCTCAGAACAAACACACATCGGGAAGAAATATTTTTGCAGTATTTAGAAATATACGAAATAGAAACTCATCCATTCCGTTCTCGGAAACGCTCGTGTTCTTCTTTAGTATATTTTGGAAAATTTACCGTTTTACGCCGCGAAATATTTACGTGCGCGAGACGTGCAGATATTTCAGATTCGTTTACTGCCGGCTGGTAAAATAGGTATTTATATCTAATAAATTATCGTTCGGTTTCACTACGTTTAGAGCTATATGTATATTAAAAAATATTATTACCATCGCGCGCGTTTTTACAGCGAACATCGTAAATACATAATATTATATTCGACTGATATATAGGTACAATAATAATAACTCATCTCGATTTCAGATCGTTATTTTATTAGCACCTCCTAAATTGGAATGAGTTTTTTTTTTATTTTTTTTTATTTTATCGCATAGCGTTATTTATTACGGATTTTTTTTATCAGCTCTGCGGTATAGTAACGTAATATTATATAACAACGTTGGCACACCGACGACGAGCGACGGGTCGTATTTTTTTCGTCCGCTATCGGTACCGCGCAGCAGAGGCGTCGGCGACGGCACGACGCGATAGTGTTCTCGCTCCTATTTTTGGGTAAAGTTTCACGTTTAATATTTACGACATCGATTAAGCACGGGGTAACACGCACCCGGTTAATTACTGCCCGCGTACACCGAGGCGTTAATTAAAAACGTAAAACAGGAAAGAAAAAAAGACAGAAAACAAAAAAAAACACAAAAACAGAATAAAATCAAGGCCAGACGCACGGATTTACTGTAATTATTCGTTCGAAACGCTGCGCGCGCGCGCGTTTTATCGAATATTTATTATATTTTACCGCGCACATACGGCTATATACATATTATAATATATACCGAGAAAACACGATCTGCCGGCGGTTTTTTTTTTTTTCTTCTACTTGACACGAACACAATTTTAACTCTACCACCGGCACGCGTATAAATAATAAACGTAATTTTTATTAGGTATTTAATTTTTAACCCTTCTAATTCCTAACACGCTTATTATTCATATTATTTATAACCACCTCTCTCTCATTCCCACTTAATACATCGATTTGTGCGGTACATTTTTGTCGCGTTTCTTTTCGCATAGTATGTATATAATATACATAAGTCTTATCCGGGGGTCACGTGGGTTCTCCCGAATTCAGCCACGCCAAAGTGAGGAGTTTTCGTGTCGTGCGCACGAACAACACAATGTTATTTATATGTATATGTTATCCGTGCGTCGGTGTACAGACCGCAGAACGATAATCGCGCGATATTTAAATGTATATATGACTATTATAATTATTAGTGGCTCGTTTAATTATACACGCGCGTATTAAATATGAATGTACAAACGAAAAAAAAACAAAAACAAAATGCACGGCCGATTAAACGCTACATATTATAATAACTACAGCGCGTGTCGTTGGCCGCTCTTGGATATCGCTCGGCCGAATAGCGTTTCAAACGGTAATAATCATTATGACGCACGCGTCACGGATATACGTATATTTGTAGTCGCGGGGTATAGGCACTGCCGGCCGTCGCGAATACGAGCGATTATAATATTATGATTTCGACTGTCGAAGGACCGAGAATAACTCTTGAAGATTTATTATCGTCTTCAGAAAGACCTCCGGAGTACCTAATCGACTTTTTTCTACTATAAGGGAATTTGAAATCGTACAACTGCAGCGATTCGTGCTCGAGAAAAACCTACGGTCATGTCACGCATATGACAAATTCCAAATTTTAGACTCGTTCTATATCCAGAAAACCGACGTTAAATCGAATAGCGAAATCATAATATCATAATGTGATACGTAATGTAACTGTTCATATCGATCGCGAATTTTCTGTACGGCGAGAATACTCGTTAGGGTTAGGTAAATATTCTATTTACACGTCGTTATATTCCGAGGGTTCTACTGCGCGCGTCGGGTTTTACGGTCTATCGTGGTGTGCGCGGACGCATTCGTATAAACGAGCAGTCGACGCGAGCGCGCGCGCGCGCGTTTACGAGCCGGCAATCAAATAAACGTTCGAAACGACTTTAATTAACATACGGAATGACACTTTGCGTCATCGTTTTTATAGTTTATTTTCATCGCCCGTTACGGTCGCCGCCGACACACCGTTTTCATAGTGTTTACACGCTCGTTCCGCGCAGGAAACAAGTGTATGTATATATATATATACCAGCACCTACCCCACGGACGCGCCGGATATCGAAGCTCCTCGAAAAAACGCTTTCGAAACGATTTCCTAGTTTTCGGACGCGTTTCGACCTCGACAATGTGATAATATACTACTATTATTATATACTTTGATTTCTCCGAAAATCGAATCTCACGTAAAACCGTATCGACGCGTTATATTGTAGCTGATACCTAAGCGTTCGTCGGAGGGGGGGGATTATTATATTATTATATCGTTTCCGTTGCTTTCGATCGGAGTTAAACTTTGCGAATTTCGTCGAGCGTACGTCCCGGCGCGTGCTTTGACGACGATAAAATGTTATTATTATTATTATTCGACATGCCGGTGAGCAATAGAATTTAAACGTTACTACGGTTTATCTTTTTCTCTCTCTCTCTGCTCCATTATTCGCCACCATCACGTTGATCTAGTATCCTCGCGTTTACCATTTCGTTTTGAATTGGCTTTTTAAACGGTTTTTTTTTTTCTAACGGTATTTGTATTACTGTCGCGTATAACTTTATATTTTAAACAATCTCTTTTGTTTCGCCCGAAAACAAATGGGAAAAAACTTTAAAAATATATTTTATTATTTAACTTTGTTTCGCCGCCCGCCGTTCCGTTCGACGTCGATATTATACCGTGGCCGTTACTGTCTCGCCTATAACGACACCGAAAAGTGGTTGTAGGAAGAGAGCAAGAGAGAGGGACGACTCGCAGAACTATAGGTTATTATTCGAAACCCGGCGGCTTAACAGACCAATATAAATCAATTGGCATTAGGCATCGAGAAAAATAAAATACTCAAGTAGGTACGGGACATTTGCCGTGCCAACGCGAAAACGTTAATTTCATTTAACTACGCACAAAGTTTTTAAGGTGAATATTATTCGATTACCTGTATGTGTACTGTTGTGCCCGTCTGATTCGATGTGATATGTTAATACGAACGAGTTCGCGCCATTACGCAGTCCGTTTGTATTCATTTGGTTATCCACTTTGTTCCGCGAACTTCGTAAAACACTAGCCTAAACAATCGAAAACACACTCAATTTAATTAAACCATTCGCGTAAAACTATATAATATAATGTTTATCGTATATACGTATCACACAGGTAGTTTGATGGTTAATCAATTCACCGCGGGTGCGTGCCGTTTGCTATTTTATTATATTTTCTTTGCAACGGTCGACGCGAAACAAACACAAACGATAGTGTTATATTTATTGTTAGAAGAGAGTATAATATCTATTATATTATTGACTCGACACGCACGACGGTGTATTGTCGGCGGCGCACGAACTTTTTGTCGGCAGGAAAAAGTTTATCGCACTCCATACAATAATAACAATACACCTAATTTAATAATAATAACAACACGGTCGATTGTCGTCTAAATTATAAGGCGCTGCTGCTGCTGCTGCTGTATGCGAATCGCTCTCCGATACACTAAATATATAATATATATATATAAACACTTTGCCGTTTAAACGAACGATTATGTAATCAATGGGGAAACGCGTAAAACTTAACTGCGACCGATTCAATTTTTGTAATTGGCCGATTCCGCGGTAAATCTGTACTCAGACACACCGACGAAGTAGTTAAAAAATAATAAAGTAAAAAATAAGAGGGTATAAAGGTCTTGTTAATGGATTGATTAAACTTAGCCGCTCGTATAGATGAGTGGCCGTTAAATGGGGTGAGTTGTTCTCGACTTGTTTTAACGGCGCGCGCAGTAATATCCATTTTTCCCGTCCCGGCAAATTTATGACGGCCACAAATAAATTTAACGTTGGCCAGAGCCGCGCGCGGGGCGGGACGATAAAAGTTTACGGCCTGATAAAAATCGGAATCGCTTGGTGCCGCATAAAGTAAAACGAAGAAGACCTTTGAAAATAGTCAATTTAGCTGAAAGTTTTCTCAGAGATAATGCCCCGGGAGTTAGTTAGGTAAACCTTGCCCCCCGGACACAGATCTACGGTTATTGCTTTATCAGAGTTTTCTTCTTCCACCGCCGCCGCGTGGCCTTCTCCGCCAACTCTTTCCCGTTTTCTCTCTTTCTCGCGAAATTTATATATATATATATATAACGCCCGCATTGCGGAATTATATTGCCTCCTTTATCTCCTCTAACGTCCTCGTTTTGTTTAATACGTCTTTGGAAAAAGCAGAAACGAACGTCTTCGTAAAACACCATTTCCCCGTAGGGTTTTACCACGACACGGCGATTTATGCGTACCTATTATATCGGGGTTTTTTTTTTTGCCTTTAGTGGAAAATTCAAAATCCACGAAAAAACGTTAGAGTCCTTTATTATTATTATTATGTAAAGGACGATGATCGGTTAGATTATTTAGATCCAATCGCCGCGGTATTTAATATCGAATCATTATTGTATCGTTGTACACGCGCGTTTATTGTATAATATCAGTCGACTTTTTTCTCTTTTCTTTTTGAAAATCTAACGATTTACATAATATTATAACAAACTCTCCGAATGTATAATTATACAATAATATATGAAATTCTCGTCGTGCACAGGGTGTCGGCGGGTCACACTCTGAACAATGTGAATAATTTACAAAACCGATACTATGCGTACCCGGCATCTACGCGCGTATCGGTAAGAATAGATATTCGTGCATGTTATACGTGAAGTGTATTTTCTTTCCGATTGTGCGATTATAATAGAATTTTCTCTTCGAACAGTATATTATATATATTTAAACGCGTGACCGCAGCGGCTACCCGCGCGTACTGTACGATAATTCTATAAAAACTAGATAATATAATAAGGGTCAACAAATGAATAGGTATGCGTGCGACCCGGAGAACCGCTCGCATATTCCACATCGTTACGTACATACACGGTACACGTCCGTTATGTCCGTCCCACGATTCCCGCGATCACTGTGTACCTACACTGCGGTCGATATATTATAATATTATAATACGAGCGAGCACATATATACGCGTTTTAGATTTTATACGGACCGCGTTATCGGCGATAAAACAATAAAAATATTGCCCCGTCCACATCTCGCGAGAGAGCCGTCCACGGCAGCAGGCCCGAGCGGTGGCGTACTGGACTCTGCAGGACTCTAGTACTCTGGGTCAGCCTGTATGACTTACGAGAGGCCAATATATTATGCGTAAAACGTCAACCGACTGTATTATGTATTACCTATAGTACGACGAGTAACCGCTCACTTTCCTCGCGATTTTCTTCGTTTCTTTCAAGTTATACAACATTAAACGTACAAAATTAATTTCCGGGACGATCGATTTTAAAAAAATCACACCGAAACACGGATCATTACAACAAATGAATAGTAAAACGTGATATTATTTTTGCGAGGATTTCGTGTATAACTAGTAAATTCGAAATTATGAATACATTTTCAAAGTAAGAATTTACGTTTTTATAATTCGTCATGGAAAAGGGGGTCTACGGTAAATTTTAAACCGATATTCGTCGCAAGACCTGACCGAACCGAATGAAAATTTATTACACGCGTTTGAAATATAAACTACCAGACATAATATATACTGCAGCAGGCCAGCAGGGTATAAAATCGTAAAATTGTAATTATCTTATTCTTTAGAGACGCTCTGTTACGCATTATACGATTCGAAAAAAAGGTCCGAGTACATCGTTTTAGAACGATTACTTGTAAATATGACTACTATAAATATATTTATAGTACACGGTCTTACGTGGTTAACAGATTAAAACATACAGAAGCCATATAATAATATCGAGTCAAAGTAAACTGACCTCCCAAGCCCCAGACAAAACCATCCGCAGGGACTTATCAATAATTATTTCATTTCACAAAATAGTGTCGCTAAAATATAATATTTCGTTTTTTTTTTAATACCGTAGATATTGATATAGTTTATTGTTAAAAATTTGTGTTTTTTAAACGCGAGGTCTCGTCGAAAACCGTAAAGACCGACTCTCCTTTATGCGAGCAGTGCATTGGCGCGCGTGTGAAAATAGCGTCGGCAAGTGCAGGTGCAGCGTTGCGTTTAGTTTTTTTCGTACATCTGCCTACATGGTGGTAAAAGTAAAACCGGGGATTTCTTTGTGACGAAAAGACGGAGGGGACTGTGACAGTGACTACTACTACCCAAAATGTCAGTTGTTTTTCAAAATGGTCAATCAAATCCTATATAATATAATATACCGGTGATGTTCGTTACGTTTTTTCGCCTTGATCGACCGCAAACACGGATGACCGGGGCGGCGGCGTTCAACTCCCCAAACGGATTTATCAAAGGACGTTATTCTAACAATCGATGATTAAAATCCACGCGCTATTATTCGCTGTAGGTCCGTTTGACGTCGGTCAAAGAGACGCAAACGTCTCGTAGTCGTTTTTAGAATGTAAAACTATATTTTCGTCGTTTCGTTTCGGCGAAAACGCATTATACGAGTACACATGCCGCCGCGGCGTCGTCGGAAAGGGAAAACGAACTCCGAGGGACTGGTGGTCGTCGTCCTTAGGTATCACACACGATCTGTACGATATCATATACATATATACGATGTAGGTACACGTGCAGGTCACATTGTAGAATATATGTGTGTGTGTGTTATGTGTATCGAGCCGGCCGGGGAGTCGCGTCGCCGACCAATATGGGAATTCAGCGTGTCCTGTTTCGTCGTCGTAGGCGTGTCCGTAGTCTGTCCGGTTTTACTTGATTTACCGTCTTACCTACCGGTCGTCCCGCCGCCGCCGCCCCGATCCTCGTGTACGTGTGCACGGCAGGCGGATTCTATATACACGACGACGGCGACGATAATAGTAATAATAATAATAATAATAATAATAAAACGAAAGGGAACACACACGATACGCGCACAATATACGTCTCGTATGTACAACAATGCGAGCCTAGGTGACGTCACGCCGCGGGTGCCTAAATAATGTACAGGTATTCGAATATCGAACCCGTACGTGTGAGTCGCGGGGTTCGTGCTGGGCGCATCGAGCGTTATATGCGTCGGACGAAAAAAAAAGGGGATTAAATAAAATCGAATGTTTTTCGCTTTGCCTTCGCGGCGAGGGTTGGACGGACTACTGTTTTCACGCGTACCTCGTGGCCAACCGATGTCATACGCCTATCTTTTTTATCTAGTATACTGTGATATTCGCGCCAAACTGCGCGCGCGAGCCGTGAAAACGCCAACGACAGGCCGTAAAATAAACGCGTTTGAATCGCGATATTTACTCTACGAACGTTTCGCGGTACTTGTCATATAGACTTGGAAAAAAAACCATATTTTCTTATGAGCGAAAAATGATATTTGAAAAATAAACAAAACAACGATGTTCACAGTGAACACAATATACGTGTTTTCCATTGTAATTCAATATCTATTGAAACCTATTATTACTAAACGATTTAACGTTATCGAAACGAATATCGATATCCATACGCGAGTCAATTATAGCGAAGGATAAGAAACACGGTGAACCGGTAGAATATTATAATATATCGCGCCGCGTTCGAGGTATAGATGAAATTGTTTTATAATCGGTCGCCCGACATAGATTTGATATTTAGATAAATTCTGTTTTTTTTTTTTTTTTTTAAGTTATTCAAATTCATCAACACAAACGCGTGCAAATATGTGGCTAGATAAAAAACCACGGCCACCTTTCCTCTCACGGCTGAATTTGTTTTTGAATTTTGCAAACTCGTCACCTATATTATGTTTTCAAATTCGTTCGCGCACAAAGGACGTCGGTTTCTACGCGGAAAATATATTATGATTTCGATTACAAATCGCCGTGTGTTGTGAATATTATCTTGAAAAAATATAATTTTAATTATAATAAACCGATGCCGGCAATAATATTGAGGTTATTCGTCGCTCTTCCGGCGTAACAAATATCACAGTAATAATAACAGTACATTATGTTATAATGAGAAACAAATCGCGGCGTTTATCGGTTTCGCGATTAATTCGTTCGTTCGGGCGGCGGCGCTCGCGTATACGCGTATAATATTATTTTCCGCACGTAATCCGTAATATCTCTATACGCGCGGAAAAAAATCGTGTCGGTCGCCGCCGCCGCACTCCTCTTTTTCGCGATAAAATATTATATCGTGTGACAACTGACGCGTTTATACGGCGGCGGTGGCGGCGTCAGACTCATATTTTATAATATGAATACATACACTATTATATATATATAACGCGTTCTCTAATTACGACCTGTCGTGTGCGTGTGTGTGCGCGCGCCAAAGCAAAGGACTGGGAATATATTTATGAGATTTGTGCGAATTTTTTCTTTCCTCCCGGCCAAGGTCCGCGCGCTCGCACACACACACACACATATATATGAATTATATATAATAATAATAAGCAGAGGACGGGTTTTTTTTTTTTTTGTGTGTTTCGTTTTATTTAAACCACGAGTTCGCCGAGCCCGTTCGTCGCTCGGTTTTTTTCCTCCGGTCTCTTTATAAAGTTTTTAATACGAGCCGAAAATAATTTCTGGCGCGGCTGCGGTATCCTGCAGCAGTCGCTTTACGAATTTCGGACCGAAAGAAATAAAGTAAAAAAAAAGGGAAAAAAAAAGAAGAGTCGACGAGATTTATCGCCGGTCCGTTTTTTTTTTCGTTTTTGTTTTGTTTTTATTATTTAATCCCACCACCACTGCGCGCGCGGCCACAGTGCGGAAAAAAATAAACAATAAAACTAAAAAAACAACCGAAAAGAATAACATAAGAAATCTCCTGGAAATCTAAAGCGATATTATACGAACGACATGACGTAGGTTTTTGTTTTGTTTGCGCGCGTATAAATAATTTCTACATAACGTGTGTGTGTGTGTGTGTGTACGTAGAGTTTATTTATTTTTTCTCTAAAATTTAAAACCAGTCCACGATTGGACCCGCGACGACCGACGGACAAAACGAACGCTTGAAGCGCGGTCCTCCGACATTCTGATCACGAACCGATGCATTTTTGATTGTCGCCCGAGTCCTTATTATAACGTGTCCTCGGATCCCCACTGATGTCGCGGCGTTTTCTCCGACGGCTGCGGCGGAAACGTACTACGCCCGTATATAACATTTCACGTATACGTGAAAGGCGTTTGACATACCAAACGAATAATGAATAATACGATAACGTTCGCCGTGTACGCCGACGAAACGTTGTACGTCTACGCCTACGCACTATAATTATTATTTTACCAAAACGGTTGCTCTACAGTTATGAAGTCGTAACAATTTCAGTACACTCATATTATACACGTATGCACGCGTACAACTAAATAAGCTAGCGTCTAATCCTCCGACTTTACGTTACGAATTTTTATGTTTATAATTATAACACGTTAATTATTCGCACCTCATTTTTAGCTCGTATGGATTTAAAAAAAACGCGTTAAGATTAAGCGCGTTGTTCGATTTCGATTAAATACAGTGTAAACAAGTATTCTTCTTTTTTTCAAAGAAGGAGTAAAAATATAAGTAAACAATAACGATTACCATAACGAAAGTCAAAATAATAAAACACGTAATTCTCGATACTTGTCGGCATTGTTCATAGTTTTTATTGCGCGCATGTGACGGCGAATCGACTATACACGCGCGCGGAAGAAAATCCTGCAGCAAGCAGAGATTATACCTATTTTATACGTACGCGACGAAATCGCGTATTTAAGGGTGGCCGAGAGAACTTTCCCTTCCCTCTCCTTATTAGTCCGAGTATTTATTTCAATTGTCGTACGCCTTGCGCATTTGACGATTTAAAAATTATCGCGGCATTAAAATGTCGACTACTAATTATTTTGTAAAGTTATCTCGAGAAATAATGATGTTTGATATAAAAACCGATTTTTTTTTTAAATACGTACATTGCATCGTATTGTATAACATATAATTCTCTAAATCGTTCACTCTATTCTCACAACTGGTGAAAAAACGTGTAAAAATATGAAAATCGTACGATTATTATTATAACGACTGTTATGCGAAATAGGTTCTTTCGCACTCGTGAAATATCAACGGATTTCTAAACCTATCCTCTAAATCCAAAACATTCCAGATCTGCCGTTAATACGACGTATCCGTCGTAAATCTATACACTCCGCTGCGACGACGTCACTAATTGCCGAAATCGATGAGTATAGGTATATTTTTGTGGCCGTAACGGGGCGACAAGTGTTAAATTGTAACTCGACGCTATATAATACGCGCGGAAACGTTTATTCGTTTACCCATCGTAGGGTTACGATGAAAAAAAATCACATTCGAACTATAAACAATTATAATCTCGTTAATAATGTTTACAAATAATAATAATATATAAAACGCGAGACGGTTACGACACGACTACGGTTACAACACAACACGTGATTACATTTTTTTTTTTTAAACACTGGATCACATACGAATTATTATATCGTTTAATCGTGAAAAAAACACAATTTAGTTGACGACACGCGCGTCTATATCGTGTAAACGAAACAAGCAATTAAAATTAATAGTGAAAACCATAAAAAACAAACGTACGAGTATTTTTTTTTTTTTTTAACGAATAGAAAATATTTAATACGATCGAGATTATTTAGTATCGATATTTAGTTTTATATATACGTAACGCGCGTTTTGAACTGTTAATAAAATAATATCGTAGAAAAAAAAAAATCAAACACAACGATTACACACGCGTACCTATTTTTTTATTTTTGTTTTTTTTTACTCCGGGTCATGTTATGTATTTAAATACAAATATTCGTACGAGCATATTCAACTTTTTTCATGAAATTAAGGCTTCTATAGCCTGTGTGTGTGTACACATGTTTTGTTCGAGGAAAGTTTTTATGTCGTCGATGTATATACGTATATAAATTTATATTATCAGTAAGAAAAACAGGTCGTTATTGAATTAATATTTCTGTTGAAAAAACGCACCGCGGTATACCTTCAATCTACGAATCGATGTCTTAAAAAAAAAAAAACCCCATGCGATTAGGTTTTTTTCTCCGTCATCTCTCGTTATTATACAATCTACACGAATTTCATACGAGTTTCATTCTACTACGTACTATCGAGTACTGCAACATTCGTAATACGAATAATGACGTTTTTCTTTTTTCACAAATTATGTAATATTTTTCATTTCTTTTTTTTTTTACCAAACATTGCATGTCATATATTATAATGTAGGGTATTTCGCCCACGAGCCTATTTTCAATCGCCCATTTATTATAACCGGCCCCACGGGTCAACCGATACAATATAATACGTAATAAATATAATAAAGCTACTACTAGGCGGCGCGGCGTGTGTTTCAATTCGAAGTCGGTCGGATCGAACGACTCCGATTGAATTATTATATATAATTACGATTTATGTGAACGCTGTGTACACAGTTATCACAACGTGTATTATGCGTATATATGTATCATATGATATTATGTACACGGTTTATGTATTCCGCGAGCAACATAATAATTGTTATTTAACAGTGTAATTATTATTACTGTCCGCATACGAAATTCCAATCAGTGATTGGTATACGTTTATTGGAAGCAATAGAAAACAATCACGGCCGCAGCGTTATTAAACAATATAATAACAACGATAATTGATACGAACGGGGTCCGCATGTATATTATTATTGTGGCCGTGTGCCCGCGCGCTCCAATTGGACCCATAACGGTTTGTAATAATGAAATCGAATTGAAGAACGAAATTGAAAGTATACATATCAATACGCGCGTGTGCACTGTGCACTGCAGTTTGGCCATAATCTGATGCACCGTCGTCAGTCGATTGTACGTCGTCGTGTACAAACGGTAATATAATACAACACAACGGACGATTTTAATCATACATTTATCGTTTCCGTTGGTTTTCAACGGATCCGTATAAATAAGCGTCGCGACGACGCGTCGTCCGGAAAACTGCTGTTGCAATATTGTTTTGTATACGTCTTATTTAGAGTGCACGATGTCGTTTTTATTCGCGATTTGTTTAAGTTTTTTTTGCAAATAGTTATGTATTATAATTAACGACGAAATAATCGGTTTTCGTGTGTGGACTCGTGTCAATGAACAGAGTATTACATTACGCGCGTTTAATAAATAAATTGTACGTTATTTAATCGTACATATTGTTACTTTGTTAATTTTCTAGCGTCATAATAAATTGTTAAATTGTTATGTTCTCTATCTCTTGATCAAGCTTAGCTTTAAAGAGATAGATAATCTTAAAATTGTCATTGCCAAATTGTATATCGTAACTTATGATGATATAATAAATAAAAACAATAATAACCACTACTTATATTTTTATTACTTTATACAAGTACGCTTTTTCAAAGTTTACCCGCAGCAGCGCTGGCCAGAATATTCCTAAGCCCCGATTGCAGGTGTCATATCAAATTCTGGACCGCGAGAAGTCCGATAGAAAATGTAATAAACTAATAGTTCTACAAATCGTCGGACCCGTTTATAGGATTGATCACGTCACTTTTATTATTACATTCGCGCTGCACTCCCACGTGATTATTACGTTAAAAAAAAAATTGTGTATACGTTTTGTATTTTTATGGATAATTGGATAATTTACATGTACCGATTTATATAAGGCATATAATATTATAACGCCAACTATCATGTACGCAAGGGCTTCATAAAACGTTCAATCACTATATAAAATGTATAAGAGTACGAGCCTACACCGATCGCGACGATATAACTACATAATATAAACCCACCGGTAATGAAAACGCCGCTAAAGCAAATACGCGCATCTACCGATAATTTTTGCGCCGCACTGTTGCAGCTGCTGCATTTATTCGAATGCACATAGAGTGCATAAACATTCTACGATTTCGCGTGCGATTGTAAATACACTACGGTCAATAAACAACGATATATATTATATTAGGTCGTTATATCGTGCGTCGTAATATGTATGGTTTATAATATATATATACACATAAATATAGCCATTTGTGGTGTATACGCATTACGCGTGTACACGGAAAGTTTTATAGTGCTCGTGTCATCCGTTATTTATTTTCCATGTTCGTTTGCTGCTAGATAACTTTTAAACCGTGAATCACGATATACAAGTAAAAAAAAAAAAAAACACATAAAATGTCGTGTGTTTTCTTCCCGCACAATCTCTTAATACGTATTTTCATCAAAATTTATCGACCTCGCTTATGGAACACGAAACGCGCCCCCATTATATTATAATGCGACACAGGTTTACGACAAACGACTATTATACGCGATCGAGTTTGTATACAGTATTAATACACGACACTATAATATAACAGTGCTTTTTCACTGTGATATCACATGATATAATGTATTGGAAAATATTTATTTCGTTACGACGATTTACTAATTTATGTTTAGAAAATTAAATTATTATTACTATAGCCATACGTTATGCTACATGCTCGCGTGTCGTTTGTTTAGAAAAATAATCTCTACAATTTATAACATAGCATTCGGTTCGGGGGCATCTGAATCAGGTATCGAGCGTTTCCGATACAATAGGCATATGCGCGCGAGTGTTATTTTTAAATTTCACGATTGACCTATTGTTACCTATTGTTGGTTTTTAAATACGCGGCCTTGAATCAATTTCCACCGTTATTAAATTTATACATGCTTGCATGATCAGAACGATATTCGGTCGTTATATACGATACTTTAAAGGATTAAACGTCATGGCAGGTGATATACGCGCTATAGTATTTACGTTATTGCAGAACTCCCCTCCTACGCAGGAGATAGATATGTAAGATGCATTCTATATATATAAGTATTTCGGTCACATCCGCGGAGATGAATAACAATTATCGTAAATCGACGTAATATTATACAACGGCGGTAGTGTATGTAATGCGGTAGATATATGTATTGTTTTGGCCAAACTCGGCACGTATACTGTAAAATATAGCGCTGTGATAATGCAATGCTGTATATATACTCGTATATAGGTTGTATATAACTTATTATAAACACGAAACTCTTAATGTCTTTTATATAATTTATATGTACAATAGGTGCGTAACTATAGTCTCTGAGAACTGCGAGGGACGGAAAACTCTATATGTGAAGGGGAAATCGAAAAAGGGCGTAATATAGTTACGCGTTTATATATGTATAGGTAAGCGCCAAGGATACGAGCGAAATAAAACCGATCGTCCCGTACGAATGCGAACGTTCATCTTTTTGGTTGTTCGCGATTGTCGATCGTTCGATGACGACGAATTGATTATTTATATGCGCGAAAAACCAAACGATTGCGAATAAACGACTTTTTTGAAAATGAATAGTTTTCGGGTTGTGCACGACAAGAAAATCACCAACTTTTACAAATCGTCTGGGACATAATATTATAACGTACGAATGAATCGGTTTTCGATCACAGCGGTTTGTGTGTGGGTAGAGTGATACGGTAGAGCGTGGATACGAAACAAAGTATCCGCGACCGCAGGGGGTTTCGACGACCCCCGTAACTGGGAATCCATTCGAGGACGCGGAAGATTTAAAAAATGGCCCGACCGTCGGGTGCACTTGGGCAAATCGCGCTCGGCAATAAAACGAAAAACGGAAGAGACCCGCCATCATCCGACGGCGGCGTCGGTTCCGGACTTCCGCGTGACCGCCGCGCGCCGTATTTTTTTCAGCAGCTCAAACACGGTGGGAAATCCGCCGGCCGTCGTGTCGCACACGTACACGACGTTTTATACGGTTGCTGCGGACCGGAAAACGGAAACGGACGCGCAGAGTTTTCCCTCGCGCACGGGGTCCGCGCCGTCGTGCAATCGGTCCGCGGGCGGCCCCGGCGCGAGAGGAGCACGGCACACTGAACACCGGACCAAAATGGCGGATTTCAACTGTGTCCGAACGAATGCACTTTGTAGTACGCGTAAATGTATAGATACACGCGCGCGCGCATGCATTATGCTGCATCGGGCAAAGCTTTTCGACGAGTGTACCCAGCTCGTTTTCGGATCGTGCGTCGGCCGTTCCGCGCCGCGGGAGATTATTGGTCGCGTGCGCGAGAAAATAAAACCGACTGACCCATAGTAGTAATATATACACATATAGGGTGTGTATACGCGTTACGAAATATATAGTCATTTATTCTTAGACTGGCACGAAAACGAATTTATCATCCACGACGACGACGACCGCGTCGTTGCAGCCGATTCCATTTCGACATGTTATAAACGTACGCGGATACATAACGTATAACGGAACAGACGCGATAAATAATAAGAACGTCGTCGTACAGAAAATAATAGTAAAATATAATATTGTATATTATATTATGGTTATTGTTATTGTCGACGGATCGCGCATTGCGTTTTTACGGGGTGGAATATGAATGGTATATGTGTATGATAATACGAAGCAATAAATAGACACGGCGATGATTTATTCAATACGATTTCATATATAATACGAGAAAATATGGACGGCTTTTTATATTTTATATTTACAAAAAAGCCGACAAACTCGTTACCGACAATATACTAGCGTAAAATAGCCGTATTTATTAGGTTTACGCGTATTGTTTCTGAAAAAAATATACTTCCTAATGCCTTTAGAAAATTGTAATTATGATTAATTTAAAGTTAATAGATTGTACTTTAAATTAGACGAAACGAATATATTTCAATTATAATTTATTAACTACGTTAGAAGAAAACACAAATCGCTCATATATTTTCCAAGGTATATAAATAGTCCGATTACTATTCTACGCGAGTATGTGAAAATTACATACCGAATGCTGTTTGTTATTACGTGCGTAATAGTAATAATAATAATAACGCATTAATTTTCGCGTCCGTCTCGCGTTATGAATAACTGGCACTGCATATTATAATAATATGCAGTGGCGCGTTATTCTTTTTCCCCCCGATCCCCGTTTTTATGGGCTGTAAATAATTTGATAAGTCGTTTGGAACTCATAGTTTTACCGGTAATGTGGGTTTTTAGGAAATTGCACGATAAAACGTGTACACGTGTACAAAACGTCTTGCATAAATTATTCGTCTTCGTGCGCGCGCGGCCCGAGGGATTTAAACGCGTGCGACGGACGCGCGAGCCGTATTGCATAATGGATACACACGGCACGGTGTGCAACGCGCGAGGTCCTATATATACAAATAATATTGTATTGTGTGCGTTATATGTAGGCAAAATAATATACGTACATGGGCGTCTCGAGTTTATAACGTCGTAAAACGGAATTGACGACGGAACAACAAGCGCGGTGCACGCGAGACCACGGGCGCGCGCGCAAAAACGATTCGATATAATATTTTCATATTATAGAGGTATAAGTAGTAAGCGCGCGTTCACGGAACGTCCGACAAATTAATACGATACCGCAGCAGCAGCTCTAACACCGATTTGTATGAAAATACGCCAAATATAACATTATTTCGAATGTCGAACGATTTTTATTTATTTTTTTTGGGGACAGAGGGAACAACGGGGACTGCGTTTTCATAATTTTTTTATTCGATACAAAAACCTCTAAATACCGGACGCTCAAAATACTAGTGAACTCTAAATCGCGTGTAAAACGGGTCCACTAGTCGACAAGAGGCCGTCGGTCCGATAAAAGTTAAGTACCACGCGGGTGGTAAGACGCTCGTGGAAAAGCTGAGTCCATTCTCGCCGTACGCGTACAAATAATATATTATTATTTATATGAACACGCGCAAGATATAGTCAATCAATGTAACATTTGTTGATTTTAAAACGCTCGCGAAAAACGGTTGAAATACAAAAACGCATCCCCCATTAAAAAGAAAAAAAATACGTTTTTTTTTCCCATCGCCCGGTCATATTTTTCGTCAGAGGGGTAGTAGGTATACAACACGTCATGTATTGAAAGTATTATTCACACGCGCGTGTTTTTCTCACACACGTCGAGCGACACAAACTATATATACCATACGCAAACGTATTATATACTTTGCGGAGTAAAGTTTTTGCTTTATGGATTTCCCATTAAACGTTTCCAGGACATTCAACGCAGGGCGCGCGGGACGTCAGGACCCCCGAAAAGGTCGTGGTCGTCGCGAAAAGGCGGAGAGAAAACATAAAATATATATATTACACATTATACGAGAAGTGCCCCGTCGAAATTCGACGGGGTACAAAAGGTCAGCCGTCCGGTCCTCTATACATTAGACACGCGGCAGATTAACGCTGGCGATTTCGCGCGCACGAGTGAGTTATTTTACGTCGTTCGCGGAGAGAATGAGAAAAAGAGAGAGAGAAAGAGAGAGAAATGGCGCGTAAACTATCAATGTCCCGCGGACGCGCAACCGACCGGAAGTCCGAAGCGATAATGGCGAGCGCGCGCGCGAAAAGCCGTAGTCGCACGCACCGCCGAATACTGGAGAGCGTTAATTAAATTTTAAAACTTTTCCGAAACAAACTCCCCCCCGCAAAAACACACACACACACACGCGCGCGCGCGCGCATTGTAACACATGATATACGTTTTTTATAAATTTTTTACGCCCGCGAGGCCGAGGGTTTACGGGGGCGACGCGACGGAAGGACGAACGGACACGACGCCGCCGCCGCCGCACACGTGTCTCCGGATTATCCAGAGAGAGAAAGAGGAGAGCTCGGTCGAGCCGTAATAAATCAAATTCCGTGAACACAATGGCCGGCGACAAACGGCCATGAAATTCGATATGAGTGTGTGTACGACTCCCCTTGCCCACACGCGCGCGTCATATTTCTATGCGCCGCGGCTCGCCGTGGACATCGCGAGGACATTATTGTGTGGGTCATTATGAGCGGTGCGCGCCATCGTCGATCGCCGCCGATATTATTTCGCACTTTTTATCGCGAGCGAATTGTGGCCTTTAAACAATATGATAAAGTCATACACATACAACACGGTATGTATAAATTGTCTACTATTAGTAGACTGCGCGTTTACTGCGGCAAAAAAATGAATACGAAACGATAATATATACACACGGGAAAAAAAAATTGAAAATACTCCCAACTCTTTCCGAATTTACAACACGACATAAAATACATATATTATACGTTGGCGTCTTTGGTTTCTCGACACGTTATAATAACCCTTATTCAAAATATGTCTAGGAGAGGAGTAGCAGGTATACATACAGTTTCAGATACCCGAATCAGATCTCTATCGCCGATGACCCGCAGCCGCGCGCGTTTAACGATTTATAAATTACCACAATAACATCTACATGGATTTTATTCGCCATCTCGCGTATATATATATATATATTATTAAATATACACGGTGCGTGATGTGTAGCTGTATAGACGTTAGTGCAGTTATAAACGTATCGTGCGATGTTATCGATGCAATTTACACACGTACAAAACACGCGTCAGAATAATATTATGCTCTCACCGTATAGAACGCATTCTCAATAGGCTATAATGTACGCGCGCGTGTACCTGTATATAACGAATATGACTTTATTATCGAGGCAGAAAAAAAAAACCACGTATTCGCGCTACTTATCGTCCGTTTTTGTGTCGGACTATTTATTGAAAAATATACGAGCCGAATCGAATCGAATATATTGTTAACAAAACTTTGGACGTCTACACCGGGACGTCGCGCTATTATTATTGGTATAGGTGTAGACGGCCGATCTCGCATTTGCCGATCGAGGCGAATTTCCCGGAACTCGACGAACGTATAATTATTTGCCAATAACGGCGATGTAAAATATTAGTGAAAAAAATCGTTTGCGGACAGAAATAACGGATTTCGTCCGACTTAAAGTCGAGTGTTGCGTTTGAACGTAAGATTTTTACGACTAAAAAGTAATATCGCGATACGCGGTTCTACGTCGGAAACTAATCACCAAACGATTCTCCGGATGCACGCAGCGTCGTTAATCGTTATATGGTTTCGATCGAAACGATTGAATAAAATCATATAATATACGTATGCGATTGAAAACAAGTAATGATGCATTCTATACGCGACGTCGACAACGACGACAACGTTTTCGGACGAAGAAAAAAAAATCAAAAAAACTCGCGCAGATTGTGTAACGATTTACTGATTTTTCGTCCTCGCAGACGACACGCGTATAATACTGTTATTATATCCAGTCGAATCTATCAACACGTGCTCGTGCGGTTTACTCGATCTAGGATCTAGTTATACTCGGTAAGTACACCGTTTGCGCGAATCACAGAACGAACGACGCGTACAGGAGGGGTAAGGGTGACGAAAACCATTTTGCAATCGTACTCGTACGCGCGTACGAGATTTACCAGGCCAGCCAGTACACGTATACTATGCGTACTGTACAATATATAATATACAATTATTCGACGGTTTGCGAAAACATAATATCGTAACAGACACGCAACGACGCGCGTATATAAAACGTACGCCTTCACTGCGCCTACATATAGGTATTATGTATTATGGGCAAACGACGACGGCAGGATAAAAAAAACCGATACTTTTCGACTAAGTAGAGAACTTTTTTCTTTTTTTTTTTATAGTATAGTTATACACCACTCATTCAGCCCCGAACGTCGAGTAATTTCATATTCAAAAGTCCCTCCCGGTTGGTTTTAATAAGAAACAGCTAGACGTTTAATTTATTTAAGATTAAACCGTGTAGTTAAACTGATCTATAGTGTACCATTGAAAATACAGTGTTAATATTTAAGACTGCGCGAGTAGAATACGTTTTAAATTTTCAGAAAATATACGCGGCGTCCTTAAAGAACGAGCAGAAAACAATTTGCATGCGATATCATAGAAATACAATATTAAATAACGCCCGACTACTATTATGTATATTGTATAGGTATGAACAGTTTTCTCCTCATACTATATTATTTTAATCGAATACGACACGAGTGCGTACGGAAAATAATTCAAACTCAAATTCAATGACACATCAAAACACGTAATTTTACGAATTATAAAAATCGAAATTCAATAATACTGCCTACTGGGTATATTATACTGTAAATAAATATAATAGGTATTACTCACGGTTTACAGATGGATTGCTGCTGATGTTCGGTGTTCGTAAGTGGTACGCGATACGAAAAAGTCACTCGATAAAAACGATTAAATTTGAAAAAAAAAAAAGCACTTAAAAATCACTATTAAAACTTTTATTAGTCGTCGAGAAAAAATAGTAACACGAAGTTATCGACTATTACGGAGAAAAATTAAAACCGCGACGTTCAGGCCGAGACGAACTACCTGAACCGCTGTCGACACTAGACTGATCGTCTGCACGCTGCACCTGCTGTACTTTTGCACGTCGATCGAGCGGAAGGATTTCGCGCGCAACTTGGCTCTCATTGGTCGGGTGGTACGCCCGACTCGGCTTTCATTGGCCGGGTCGCAGTATTCATTAACGTAAACTTTCCTTTATTCCGATTTTACGTAAACACACGTCTTATTATTGTTATCAGTGTTATTACATAATCATTACACAACTATTATGTATCGTCATCGTCATTATTCTCATAATTACATAATTGTTACACTGCAAGTAATTTCAAATCATTATTACAGTGAAACCTCTTAATAGCGGACACTAAGCGGGACTGTTAGAAGTGTCCGATATTGGGAGGTGACCGTTATCGGGAAAAATTTTTAAAGTCATATCTATGTATTGAGGCTGAGCCGGGACTTGAAAATATGTCCGTTATTGAGAGGTGTCCGTTATTGAGAGGTGTCCGTTAGTAGAGAGATTTCACTGTATTATATTAGTAAAAGACGACTAACGAGGTTATGTCTTGACCTTACTGATTACCTAAAAATATTATTTTTACCATGATAGGTTATTTCGGTCTGGGCGGAAGTAATGTGTGTGTAAGCCTACTCGCCCGTTTCCTTGGCTTCACGGGGGCCACTGTTGGGGGTTCGCAAAAAAAAAAAAAAAAAAGGTTATTTCGGTTATAACTGATTTTGAAACCAAACGTCTACTCATTTATTATCATAAATTATCGCGTTTCCCGCCGTCACAATAATCGTATGTATAGTGACTACGTATAAACCATAGGTAGTTTATTTTATAGTCGCATCTCTATATATATATATATACGTATTATATGTTATAATATTTGATAGGAAAGCAGCGGCAGTCGTGTACACGACGAGGTGGTCGGATAGTTTCGTGCGGTGCCGGCACATAGGACGATATAATTAAAAATAACGACGAAAAAGCAGTCGAGCTGAGACTCCCGCGGTACCCGTGTTTCTAGATTCGTATGATACATACGCACACGTATTATGAAAATATTTCCTGTCGAATAAATCGCCGCTTTTCGTTTTCCCTCTGATAAAACGATAAATTTGCGCTTTAACGCATTCCCAGGGTATACAATATATTATATGGGTGTCACACGCCGCGCGTAGTTAGATTTATATGCGCGGCGTATAATCACGCACGCGATAAGTTATAAAATATATATATATACGTATATTTAGACCTGCGGTGGATTAGTTTTGGTGAAAAACGGATTGGTATTTTATTTTTTATATCATTAAAATATTTTTACTTTTTTTCTCGCGCGCGTTTCGTTTTGATTATTTATTTATTTATCATTTTTTTTTTTTTTTTTCTATTCCAGCGTTATTACCGCTCCGACGGGCCCGTAACTCATCCGCACCGCACGGTGGCAGATTCCTGGCAACCACGGAAGACCGTGAAAAAAATATACGTATAAAATGATTAATACTATTATATTATTCATATAATACGCGCGCAGTGAGAGAGAGAGAAAACGCGCGAGGATTATGAATATAATATTTTTCTCGGACGCGCATTATAATTTATATATATATTATATAATACGAGTGCGCCGCTGTTGGACGGCGTTCAAGCCGTTTTTCTTGGCGAAAGAATAACGACTGTCGCTGCTGCAGACTCTATGTGCCCGGCCATATATTATATAATATGGATACGTGCGGGAATCATACCGGTTGATAAAAAATATTAAAAATATTTGGGAAGTTTACACGGGTAACGGCTGATAAATTAGTGTGGATACGTTTATTTTGTCGCATTCGGTATACGTATAATGTGATATTTTCGAATATTTATTATGTTACAGGGCGGTCGGTTGAAGAAAACGCGACACGAAGGAAGAGGACGCGACCTATAGAATACACCTCGTATACCTACTGGCCAACCCGAGAAGAAATACGCCGTCGATTCGTTGACGCGGTGGACTCGAGAACGCGTGGCGGCGCCGGCCGTTGGCAGTTTTAATTTAACCGTTGTAAATAACCTGTAACGACTGGATTAGAAA
Source organism: Drepanosiphum platanoidis (assembly GCA_948098885.1). NCBI lineage: Eukaryota > Metazoa > Arthropoda > Insecta > Hemiptera > Aphididae > Drepanosiphum > Drepanosiphum platanoidis. Next base: position 7,249,636 of record OX402535.1, read on the forward strand.
CAATAAAAATACATTTTTTAGAAAAAGTGATAAAATTATTTATTCGTTTCGTAACATAATGATGTGTTAAACTTAGAGGCGAACTTTCAGTTCGGACGTACGGGCCTGTGTTTAAGTTAAAAATATTTTGAAAAAACGACGGTAAACTTTTTCGCGGTCGTTCGACACGAAACGACGACAAACCGTTTAGGGAATCGATCAACAGTTTTCGTGCGTCTTCTCGGTCTCATCGTCATCTGCAGCGAACACCTGCGATGATATTCGACTGACCCTCGCGCGCATCGGCACGTCCTAGGCAAAAACATAAGAACGCTAGAACGACGCGCGTTTCGTTTGCACAGCGGACCAAATCGATTACATACGCCGCGCAACGAGTTCGTATAATAATAATCGCCAAGAACGTCGTATAAAAATAAAACACATATTAATCGAGCAGCGAATCACGAAAGCTCGCGTTGTCGCGCCCCCGAGGTCCTTAGTCCTATAATTCCTAGACCAACGATTACATATATTATACGCGTTCGTCTACGATTACACGTTCCGAATTAATGCTCACGCTAAATCGCGTAGGCATGCTCGGCCGCGTAATATTATTACATGTTGAAAAGGACGCGGTCGAGCCCGAGGTGGTCGCCCGTATTATATACGAACGCGGTTTATCGTGTGAATGCATAAATTAATCGTTGTGCCGGAGTACGCGCGTTTTAAAACACGTCGGAAACGCGTAGAATAAAAGACGAAATATCATTATCGTTTGGAAATGTCTATTTCGTGCAAAAAAACGAAACGGTACACGGCGACAATGGGGTTTTGGTTCGTCGTCTTTTCGCAGGTGCACACACCATCGCGTCAAAAGGTCAACGTCATAAACTACACCGAACGCGCCTTATCTAATTCGTATTATTAATTCGTACGCGCGTTTAAATTTTCATTTCGTTAACTGCGGCAGCACGTGCCCGCGGTGCGATCAAGTACGAAACAAAAACTATCTCAGAGTTCGGGCGGGAAACACAACGCGTTATGGTGTTACGTTTTGTAGTACCTAGCGGGTAATATATTAAAAAATAATTAAAATCTCGTTTCGTTTTTCGAATACGCGCGAATAAAAATATTGCGGCCAGGACGACTGCGACTAGACTAACGACTTGTGTTTTCGTTAATTTAACGTGCTCGGTGTAGGTACACGACTGTACACGATATCAGATGTACATATCGATACCCGCAGCGAAAATGGCCGTAACTACATTTTTGGCAGTTTTGACATAATGCCACCACGTGAGATAGAGCAAACGGTCGTATCTAAATATCAGCCAAAGATGTAGTAAAATATAATATTTTAAATTTAAATCGAACAAATAAACGACCGAAACCTCGACTGTAATATACGAGTACACGTCATATTATATAGATGCCATAGCGACGATTTTCAAATTTACGAGATAATAAATACACATACTATTATTTTTTATCGTTTTATACTTAAATTATTATTCGCCGTCGACTTTATCTCTACGACGCAGATTTATGCGCTCGCAACGAAATATATTTCGTAAGCGTTCGGCGTATACCTATATAATACGCGTATATAAACTTTTATCTGGATTTACCTAATCGTATTTTTCCTTTTTTTTTTTTTTTGTTATTTTTTAATCAAAAACCGTCGTTATATCCGGTATATATATATATATATACCTTTTATACCCGCGTGAGATATGACCCATAGTGTCCATATACTATATTTGCATTCATTAAAACGTAATATTACGCGCAGACCGACCATTCTCGGCACATACACGTGTATGTAAAATTATGATTTAACCGGGGTGGGTATTCAGCGTGCGCCGCGTGTACAGATAAACTGCAGAGTGTGAATAAATATATGCATATATATATATATATTATACGAGTATACATATATATATATATATAATATACGAGTATACATATATTATAACGCGACCTTAACGGGGTCGATAATACTACGCAACCCCGCGCGTCCTGCAATTTAATCCCGGAGCTGACCGTTGCGCGTTGTCGAGCCGCTTAACACCCTGTTTACAACTATACTGGAAATATTATTATTCACGTCGTATACGTATGTGTGCGTGTGTAATATGTATCCTGTGGTAATATATATATGTGTGTGTGTGTGTGTGAATGACTTGGAATGGTCAATGTTTGCTCTGCAGCGCACTCGCCACCCTTATTCCGGGGAACGGCTTTGCGCTCTGCTCCCTCTCAGCTCTTAAACAAATATACAACCCGCATAGTATATACGTATAATATTATATATGTATGTGTCCGGAGGGTGTTCGGACTTCGTATACGAGCTTGACCGGTCCCGTCCACGAACAAACAGACCGAGAAACTTATCGGCTGGAGTGACGCGTTATCATTTATAACACACGCACGCACACATATATAATATATACGCACTAAATTCGTGGCTTTAGCGAATCTTGCGGTTCTACTCTGGCCCCTGCATATACCTAGGAACACACGTTGACTATAATAAACAAAGAACACGCGTTTCGCACACCGTAGACATGACGTGGACGAGAAATGTAATTAACGATAAATAATCACAGTGCCAGCGAAAAAATATTATATAATATTGACTATGATCGAAATTTAAAATCTCATACTTCCCCTCCTCTGAGAAAAAAAAAGCATTATTAATTTTAATAAAACGAAAATATATTTTTAATTTATCAATTGATGTTTTTGCAATTTAAAACAATTCCTATCAAGACTTATGTCTCTTTAAGCGAGACAAATGTATAGATAAATAATCATGTTTGGATAGGGATGATATAGTTGTTAGTATGAATTATATTACCATCGCCTCTCTGGTCTGTGATATCTTTATAAAATGTTCTTCTTCAACTCGTCGATTGACGTTGCACGTGTCGACGACGCATTCGTTTCGACGGCATCGATCTCGTACACCAGAAATGGGACTCTGAAAACAACAAAACCCAAATGAATCGTTTTAGTTCGTTTCGGAATAGCTATATTTAAATTGATTATGAGTACATATTGTGCTTAAACTATACGTATAATCGATAATACACGAAGGTACGAAAATAAAAATCATCGATTTCAGTATACCTATTATATGTATTACGAGTTTTAATTTTTTTTTTTTTTAATCGGTCTTCTAATAATTCATTCGACTTGTAGTTGCACTGCATTGTCTAATTACGCCAAAGAGAATTTATTTTTTCCATTGTATAGTTCCACCGTCATATTGACAAATATTTATAGTTGCGTAAGTCACAATAGTGTATACGCACCCGCCGTCGGGTATTATTCGAACGACGAAAAACGTAACGCGCGTGTGATTTATCGATTTTATTCGTAACGTTCTGATCCGAAATAAATCAATATCGTCTATACGCGCGTATACGCCCACTATACCTGCATAGGTATTCTATTATGCGGACCCGAACAAAGACACGGGGACGCGTCGTCCGGTGTGGGCGCGTACACCCAACACGATAATAATAATATTATATCTCTACGAAAACGAATGCTTTTATACGATCATTATAAAAAAAGGTAAAACATTATTAAACACTTCGAAACCTACTCCGAGCGCGGAACACACGCGATTATGACGCGTAGTAAAAACGATGTCGCGGAAAGCATATTCTGAAAAATATAAAACTAAAAATTCTTTTTCGCGACCCACATACATGTTATATTATATATTTACTGACACGAGATCCGTAGAAACACAAACCACTTCGTCGTGGCCGTATATATATACGTATGATGTCGTACATGTATAGTGTATACGATATAATATAAATATTTCTCGCCGTTCAATAATACTATCGCAAGTCATAAGAGTGATAAAAACGTATAGCCGCTGTGTGCACAAAAGTCCCCATAGACTTATTATTCCGCGCTCGCCGTTATCTTCGTCCTCGAAAATGTTCGAATAAATAAATCAGTCACGACTACAGTACCACGCACGTTGTAATATACACACGAGTAAATAACTTTATATAAAATATCGTGAAAATAAACGTACGGGGCCGAGTTATACGATATGGCTCTAACGTTTTATGAAAAATACATAATATCGTATGCGCCGAAATTAGTAGGACTCGAGTGCCAAAGATATCAAATCGAATAATATATTATAATATATTATAATCGTGTTAATCGCCAGCAATAACAATAGTACTATAATGAAATCAGTATACTTCAGTCAGATTTTTTAATCAGTTATAATGTTCCCCGGGGTTCAAATGATGGGGGGAGGCGTCGTAGAATCACCCCAATATATCCAAAGGCTTCCTACTAATTAATGAGAATGATGAGATTTGTATCTGAGTCTGGAATCAGGCGAAACGTCGAAATAATACGAAAACGCGCTATAGTAGTGCACGCCGGCGACGTGGATGAGCTTTATTTCTAAAGACGGTATTCGACTATAAAGCATATATGTAGACTGTACACGCATAACAGTGAAACTATAATATATACCGCGATGGCCGTCATCACATGTAGACACTGTTGGTGAAGCGCGCGCGCGTTATTGTCGGGTGAAAGATAGATATGACGTCCTTTTGTCGCGGCGTCGATTATTCCAACGATTGCGGTTTTTCGCGATATATACGCGTAATAATAATATGACTACATCATCGTCTATTTTCTGTCGTCCGGAGTATATTGGCAGACCGAGCCGCGAGCCGCTTCGTCGCAGGAACGGACTTCCTTCCGCACACAATACATATACCTCCGACGTATATACCATTGTGACGAGTATAACAGTACAGAGCGCGAGGAAACGTCTCGACGGGTAAATGACTCGAACGGAGACCGGAAACGTAACTGTCGTCGCGACTTGCAGTCCGTCATCGTCCTCGGCGGTCGAAAACAAATTGCCAGCTCCCAGATAGCCGTCGACCAAAAGTATCGCCGCTGTTACGACGACGTTGCTACACGATCCCGTTTATGTGCGTAAATCGAATTTTATAAATATATATACTGAAATTATTAGACGATTTCGTACTGACGCAGAATTTGATCTGTATAATATGTATACGCGTGAGGCTATTTCATGTTATATTATTTATCGTGAATATATATCAAACGTCATATCGAGATGAGCGTTCGATTGAAAATATCGAGGGATACAGTTTTTTTTTTTCTTTCCATAACTGTGTTTTTTCATCATAGTCGTTCGTCTAATAATAATATTTTAATGTTCTGCGGCGCATCCACTGCACGCGTGTTCTTTCTCAGCGAGCTCCGGCATTTCTTTTTTAAAAATCGAATAAAAAGTAATGAAACGTCGAATTATGCCTATACACAGAGTTTATAAAATTTAAATTTGAATGTATAAAATTTAATGTTATTTTAAAGATTACGCGACGGTTTTAAAAATACAAACCAAAACCATAAAAACAATAATACCCACACGCCGTCCGCTGTGCATTATTATTATTATTCGCCAGATTCGATTAAAAACTGGTAGACACGTGTCTGCACATTATATAATGTACGAATTCGACCATCCGAGTGGAAATCAAAACCTACGCGTATACATTTTATCGCATACACTACGCGCGCACATATTATTATTATTAATACTATTATTATCTCGCGTTCAAACGGCCGTAGTCGTTTGTTCGCGAGCCATTTGATTTCGATGATGCGATTTTGTTTACAAAACTGTGAATTTCGCTTGGCGCTTAAAATATGCAAATGACGAGATCGCCGCCGCCGCCGACACGGTCGTCGTCACGGAGATTGGTTTTTATTTCGATTGTCGTACATTTATAATTTGTATAATGTTACACGCACCGAGTGTCGTCAGGTTGTAGGGGGTGAGAAGGGTTGTCGATGAAAAGCTACGCGTAGAATATATAATGATGATAATTCAAATTAAATACTCTGAAATCGAATAGGTGTTACTGTTGCACTGCGAGGACGACGTATAATTAGAGACAAATCGAAGGGTCCAGTGCGACAACCAGCCAAGTCCATATTTTGCAGAAATCGTTTTGTTGTGAATTTGGAATGAGAAAATTGACTTGGTCGTCTCGACGCGCGTTATGTCATCTCGTTTGTCGGACACATATTATTTTAAGCAAATATAACCTGCACCTTCGCGGCGGCGGCGCGTACACGCATTTCCGGCGAACGGTCGACAACAGCCGTATAGACTTAAAATGTGTCGATTGAAAAGACTATAAATAACAATACATTTGTGCGTACGCGATCGACTTGGAAAACTTCTTTTCAACGCCATCGTCGTCTGCAGGTCGAGGCCAAGGCGCTTTCACTCCGGGCCAATGGGGGGTGCTGCTATAATAAGAAAAATCCGTCTCCGATTGTTACGACGCGGCGCACACGTGTGTACAGTATATTGTAACGCATATATGTGTCATTAAACGGCGGCGGCCAACTGGCGTTTTTCACGATGTATTTTTATTTATCCACAGACAACTGTGCAGGAGTTGTAAAACGATCGCCGGGGCCGGTCGGATTTATGTGAACCCATTATACGTCGCGAGCGCGCCTTATATATACGATAAACAACGTATTCGTCCGGCTCGTCTGAGCGAAAGGCTGTTGAGCGCACGCGCGTTAATTATTGTTATTATTATTTTGTCAACTCTGTCAACGGCTGCCGCCACAGCATATAGAAATAGTCGCGTAATAACAACGCGGTGCGGTTTCGAAAATCCGTTTCACTGCGAGTATGTGAGAGCGCGTGTGCGAGCGACGACGCGGGTGACGACAAATGCGCGGTCGTTTTTGTCCTCTCGTCGTGTGACTTGATTTGAGTTGAAAAAATTTTCTCTCTTTTTTTAGATCCCCAGTGAAACGAAAGATGTATCGGTTTTACCACGACGCGTGCTTTTTTTTGTGTCTTCCTCCTCCTCGGTCCTCCCCGACCGTCGTACACGCAACAAATCGAATATCAAACGACGACGATAAAACCATGTCTACAATTTAATATCGAAATCGACGAAACGACAGATCACGACGAGATACGATTAGATATGGTAATACATCGGTCGTTTGCGTTCTTTTAAAATTCGTGAAAAATTCTAAAGTCTGATGTTTACGAGCAGGCATATTATACTAGTGAGGTATTCCGGACGCGGGGGCGTACGAAACGCTGTCGCCGTATCGCTGCGCGTTGTTATTATTTATCCGTCCACGTCTACGGCGCGAGTGCGAATAATTATCGGGTACACCTATATATAAGTGTATAATACAATACATATACGAGTGTATATACAGACGCGCGCGTGCCTACACTATAAACGTCTAATTTATCCGCCAACAACGCGATAAATGTCGTCGTTTACCACAACCGTGTCGTATACACACACCGGCGTATATATAAACACGTCGCGCGCACGTATATATATATATATATAATATGATATTATATTATATGTATATATGACAATAAAGCGCGTACAAAACGACGGGACCGTAAAACCAACTCGAACGCGTGTTTTACGACTCGTATAATACGCTCAATGACGAAAACTCTCCGGCGCACATACACAATATATATGCTCGTATATACTGCACACGCGATATACTTGTAAACGTTCGCGTGCTTTTTACATACAAATGTATTTCGTTCGTGACCCGTCGTAAATCGGTCGCGTTTCGAACAATAGTAGTTAACCTGGCGCGAGATGCCGCGGCGGCGGGCGAGTCCGCGCCCGTGAAAATTCGAGACGCCGCCGCGATGCCTCCTCGTTTTGTGTTTTTTGAGAAATAAATAAATACGATCGGCGAGACGAAAGTCTTTTCGATTCATTCGATTTTATCCGGAAAAATAAAATGTTCAGATAAAAAATGCTATTATTTTACAATAGGTACGACGCATACCTAACGCTTTTGAAAACGAAACGAAAATTCAATAGACAATTTTTACGTTAGATGAAACAAATTTTGTTTTTGAAAAGCATTATCGTTTGTAACGTCACACGACGCTTAAATGTATTCAAAAGGAATATTCCTGCGCGCATATTATATCTAAAATAGTTGTTTCTACTCCGTCGTCGAATTTATATTGATTTTGATAAAACAGTTCATAATTTGCCTGGCCTGCGATTGTAATTGACTACTGCAAAAGTTTATGTGGATGCTCGGTTCGAGTGACTTTTTCACCCCATTTCACTGCGAACTGGTGATGGCAGTTCTCGCGGAATTGGGTATTATGCACAAGGGAGGATCTATAAATAAGACCGGTTCGCCGCGGAAATATAGTACGGTATAAGTCGCGGGCGGCTTTCGGCAAAGTTTTCGCGTTTGTTTTGTAAATATTTTTATCGGTCGTTGGTTAGATTGCGATACGACGACGCCCTGGAGCTGCGCCGAATGAATGCCACAGCGACTCGAGTGCCCCGCACCCCGTAGAATTATTGTTACGTCTCGCGCGCGCGCGCGCGCACGAGAGACGGAGCCCCGCCGTGGCAAACCCTTCCGTCCGCGCCGGAGAATATAATAATAAGGACACGCAGGATATACGTCCTTTCCCGGCCAGCAAGCGGCTGCGCGATTATTCGTCTGCGGAGGTTGTTTCGTACGAATATATATATATATATATTATATATATGCGAGGCGAAGGGGTCTCGGTTTAATTTCAAGACCTCGAGGCGTGCGCGGCGGCGGCGGCGCATCGCCCGCGGAAGAACTGTACGCGGTCTTTGGATTATTAAACTTCCCATAAAAACGGATATATATATGTATATAACCCGCGCCGCCGCCGGTATATCTTTTTCCGCCCGGGTTCGCTTTATTTGCGCCCCGCGACCGTCACCCAGCCATCCCTGTTTATATACATTAGGTACATATATATATGTGTATACAACGCGCGCGCGTATATAAGTTGTTTTCTGTTTTTCTTTTTAATCCGACTTTTGGCCCTCGAAAGACGTCGTTTATTTTTTCAGCCACCGCGTACGCCTTTCCCCTCTCCTTCCAACGAGTGGTACATTTTTAATTAAGAACTTATACTTAAACTACACGCGCGCGCGCGCACTCACACACACACACACACACACACACACACACATAGTAACACACCGAGAGGACTATATTACGTGTGTATATATATATATATATATATATATTATATATTTACTTTGTCGTCGTCGGTTTTACATTATTTCCACTTCGCGTCGTTATTTTTCCCTTCCGCCGCGCGTCTTTTAATCCGCATAAACGGTAAATTGCCCGTGGACCCGAGTGGGTTGATGATGATCATTATTATTATCATCATCATCGCATTATTGTTATTATTGTAATACGCCCCGAACTCTTCATACGCATATTTATATATGTATATTTACAGCGGCGGATTTAATTCGTTAAACTTTTTTCTTCTCCTCTTTTTTTTTTTTTTTTTTTTCATCATAATATCATTTGCGTTCGGTCGTAAATCTAGTAGTGTGTTTTTTTTTCCTTTTTTATTTTTTCGGCGGCACCGGTGGGCGGATCTCGAGCAATCGCAGTAGACGCGTTGCGCGCAAACACGCGCACGCACGTCCAGGAGATTCAAAATATACCTGTGAAATAACGTTCGCGTACGGGAATAATAGGTATGATATAAACAGCCGCGTTACACGCCTCCTACTCGCGCGTCTATACGTTATCCGTTCCGCTCTCCGTCGGCCGCGCAGGTATTGTGACGCGTAATATATTTTACGATTCCGATTGTCCGTCCGTCGTATAAATCACCCCGGACGACGGCAACGGTCACCCGAGGAGCACGCAGCAGTATAATATCACGTTATTCGGTCGAATGTTTTCGTCGGCATAACGGTACATTTAATCGCCGCGACACAACATGTTATACCTATGGAAAGCGGTAGATCTTAAAGTACAACGATCGAGAAAAAAAGGGTAACAATGACGCGTACACTATACATCGCCCCCCCGGACCTATAGGTAGGAAAAAAACCGTGTGTTATATTATGCGTCCTGCGTCCTTTTTCGGCCCACAGCGTCCGCTGTGCGTACACGACGAGCGTTTAACATTTTACTTTTATTGAAAATAATACCGCGCGGCGACGACGGAAGCGCGTTGTTGCACATGCAATATAAATTCCTCCGAAAACGGGTCTAAATCGATACGGAGACACTGCTGCGTAATGCTCGTCGTTTGCGAATAACGCAACGCGCGATAACAATAAAATACACATTCCGCGCGTCATATTATTCGGATATAATAATTATCGAGCCACTGCAGTTGTGTGCATCGCGACGCAATCGTCGTTTCGCGGTGTCAGTGCGACGCGTGTCGTAATGATTATGTTATTATTAAAATAGTTCCGCGCGGCTCGCAATTGCCGCAAACGGATTTTACGAATCCCGTTATTATTTTCTCAGCGCGCGCCGCGGCCGGAAAATGTCAACGCGTATTTTACATATTACATTGCACCGGACCTTATATCCCCGCAGACGGCCAGACAAATTACGACTCAATAAACGTTCGGTATATATATATAACGGCGATCGCCTCGTCTCGCGCATACCATATACTTATATAAATACCAAATACATATTACACGTACGTACAACGGATAGGGTTCGCGTCCAGACTCGCAATATAATATATTACACAAGTATAAGCGGTGTTTATATAAAAACTAATTATCGAAATGCTCTTTTATCGCGTACACGCCGCTGTCGTCGTCGTCGCCGCCTCGCGTTTCCGCGCCAATTCCGGACGTTATTACGGTGTTGTGTATAGACGTTATTATCGCAGTATTATTTTATTACGGTCGCACTGCAGCGCAATAAATGCAGCAGCAGCAGCAGCAGCAGCATCACAGAGACGGTATCGTTTGTGCGTCATATTATTATAATAATACAAGAGAATATAACGGCGACGTTGCTGCGACGTTCGGACGAGGCGCCTTTTTAATAATAACAATATACATGTACATGTGTAATCGTACGGATCGTAACCATAAACCATAGACGTCAACTACGGGAAGGGCCAAGAGGGAGTACGACTGCCCCCTGTGGAAATAGTGTCAAGTCACAATCGCAATGTCCAAAAGTATAGAAACCACGAGAATTTCCAAATTTTTTCTCGAAACTATAAACGTAACATGACTATAATATGATCACCATTTTTGGTGTTGAAGGACGAAATTTTTAATACTTATTGGCTAAATTATAAAATGTGTGAAAATTACCATAGATTTTGCAGAGACACAATCCGGTGGTTCAATTTACTGTTCACGAAAACCTGTATACGGACGATGAGATTTGAAGCAGTATTTGACACGTTGAATCGGGTTGAACCTAGCAAACCCATTAATTTAGAAATATTTAATCGAACAAATCGGCGGCGGATTATTCAAAATAAATATATACTCGTACCTATACACTAACGATTGCGGTAGATTTATCGATTTCAAATTCTCCCTCGTGTAGTAAGTGAAACGTGAGGTGAACCGATATGGTGAAATGAACATTTTTTGTATTTTTTTTCACATATTTTTTCGGATACAGAGAAAGTCCGACGACAAATGAATGTCTGGACGAGCTCGCTGGTTAGAATTCTCTAATAACGGTGGTAGGTTCATTAACTGCAATTAAAATACACTAATTAATAGATTATTCATTTTGATTGCGATTATTTATTTTGTAACGCGCGTCGTTATTCTTTCGAATACGCCGTCCTCGTTTTAAATAAGCATGAAAATTACCGCGAACGCAACGAGTTGTATAATAATAAACCCTCCGAAAAGCATATAAATATTATACACGCGTATAATACGTATACGCAGTATATTTAACGAAGTGTGCGAGTCTGTATCCTAAATTACACGTAGATAAGATCGAAGAAAACATCGTTCTTTTAAATAATGAGCATAGGATATACCCTGAGCAGTATTCGGCGTAGATTACGAATACGAAAAACTAATTATTATTTTTGACGAAGTGCGTCTGTGTAGTATCCCGCGAGACGATTATTCATTTAAATTGGATTTCATTCCTCTACCACAGCGTGTATTAGAACGTATACGACGACATTAATTTACGCTGCGCATACCGCATAGGTATAAACGTGCAATAGGTTTCGTATCAAATAAAACATCTCGCCGAAAACCTATAAAAAAAAATTAAAATATCCTTAAAAATTAATTTTGAACACCTACGAACCGAAAAAAAATATCCTTCGAATTGTTTCGATTACTAATTTTTCTATATTAATCTATAATTTACCTAGAGTTACTAAAATAATACTCATTATGCGAGATCGAAAACAATAAGCGTGCAGAATTGTAACATTGAATAAATAGTTCAAGAAAAAAAAATATGAGTAAATTAATGATTAATGAAAAATCAAATGAACAATAAAATCGTAAAAGAATCCTCTCTCGATTCGTGATAAATAATTGAAAATACGTTAAAATATAAAAAACACTTGTTAAAAAACGACGAAGAAAAATTAGAAATACGCAAAACAAAAACGATGACTCATTTATAGATTTCTGCGTTATTGAAACGCATTTTTAACGAGGAAAAACTAAACAAAAAACCGCAAAAGTCATCAAAGTCATCAGGACCCCGAATAGTAAATCTATTTACGAGTGCACAATACGTACACATAAAGGGAGAGAAAGAAAGAGATTTGTTCGCGTGTATTGCCGATTTGACGGCGGCGGCGAGAGCAAGTGGCGTTTTCGGAAATCACTCGTTATATGGCTTTTAAACGGGTCCTTCCGGGGGCTCTTGAGGTTATTGCGCCATCGACGCGTGGAAACGAGGCCGTCGAACGGCTGTGGAAATGAATTTTTAACGGGCCGCGGCGACGTGTCGCGCGCGGACCAGTGGGGCGGCGGTGCGGTGTAATCGGCCCGGTCCCGTTGATGATGGTGGCCGCCGCGCCATCGAGACGACATAACGACGACGTGGGCCCCGTTTAGCGAGCAGGGGAGGACCCGGCGAGGAGCGCGGGCGACGTCTGCGCGACCACCGCGCCGTCGCCGCCGCCGCCGCCGTGTGAAATCAATTGGAAAGACAATACGACCGATAAAAAATGTGCTCCGGAGGTTCGGCGCGTATACACGTCTATATAAACACCTTATTATACGAGTAAAAGGGCTCTCGCGATGTGATAAAAAAAAAAGAAATAATAAAAAAAAACCTCCCGAAAAGAAATGAAAATACGATTGGGGACCCGTTAACGGACTTTAGAAAGCCGTTTCGTTCGGTCTCATTGAAAAACAATCGTTTTCCACTCATTTCGCGCGACCCGCGAGAACTCACTTTGTTGCGCGTATTTATCGAGCGTCCCGAAACGAATCGCGTGAAATACAAACGCCCGACATAAAAAAAAGCATCAAACTCCCGATCGTTTACCCGACGACGTGTGTTTAAATGGTATTGTACGACACGAGTTCGAAGCGATACAACGTTACGGCGGGTCTTACGACATACTAAGCCGTCACGTTTTGTAAGGCGTGTGAAATTTGAATGAGCTCGAGTCTGGGCCGAGAACCTAAATAACGCGCGCCATAACCGTACAATTTAAAACCGACCGTCTACTCGTATACATATAATATTAGATATGCGCGGATTAATCAATTATTTGCGGTGGAGTTGGCATAAAGTCTCGAGGAATCCAGTACAGGTACTTCGTTTTCGAAACGAGTTACAAATATACTATAATCTAATATTTTTAGTGTCGTATTTGTTTTCTATTCGTGCCGATTATTTTTTATCGGTGAGACGATCATTACTGTGATTATAATAGTACTATGCGGTATTATGGATTATTGTGTTGAACAGACACTTATGAAATCATAAATTTACTCAAACGTTAAAGGCCATACTTGTGTAGTATGCGTGTATAATATGTTTATCATCACTGTTTGCGGATATTAAGAGGTTTTTATGATGAAATAATAAATACGCGCAGCTGTCGCCGACGTTGGGCGGGGTATTTACACATTCGAAGATCATATACGCGCGCAAAACTATTCAGGTCAGACTGTTAAAGAGAGACTTTCAAAGTTTGCATATTTATCGATATAGAAATGCGCGTTTCATAAAATCATAATAATCGTGTAAACTTACGTATTTTCCATATTTTTTTAAGAATTGTTAACTTCGGCGCATTTGTTTCACGTATACGTGCTCGCATTTTGAAATCGATAATTCGTTTTTCGATAATGTGACACAGGAAAACGTAGAACTCGCTTCTGCAAAAAGGTTCAATTGACAAATAAACGTTGGTATTATATACTGCGCGTTACGATTTCTTTATTAGTGTGATTATACAACAGTGCTAATGCAATATAAAAATTTTATGTTCGTTTAACACGTCCAATGCGGAATACTACAAAGTTATCAATTCGAATATTTTTCTATCCCGTAGCGAAGACAAAACATCGCATATTTTTAAATCCATCGATTTAATTTTATAATTATTACAAAATAACACGATTTTTTTTTTTTTTTAGATATTCGATGGTTTTGGACATATTTAGTCATGATTTTTTTTCTTTTTTTTACAGGGTATAAAATCTCTAATTAAATAGATAAGAAATACCTAAAGAGTATGCAAAGAAACCCGGCGGCGCGGTGTATATTATTATTATTATGGTCTACGAATAATTTTAGTGGACCATTTGACATTACATTAGTTATGGCTGTTAGTGTGTATTTTTATATTCCCATCGATTCTAGACAAATAAAAACATTAAAACACACATTACACGGGCGACCATGTGGATTTCCGACTCGTGTGTGTACGAGTATAATCTGCATGTATTTGCATACGGATAAAGGTATAAAATACCGATATTGAAACGCGATATAAAAGAATAAAAAAATTTTCCTTTTATGCGCTGTAAAAGAAATGTAGTTTATGAATAGGGTTTTATTTTTTTGGCTCAGGCGCGGTGAATAGGGTAAGTTTTTAAATTTATACGCTCGCGTAGAAAAAAAAACTAAAAAAAACCCCCGATCGTTGCGCGCAACGTGACGGGTTAGGTCAGGCCGCCCATTATAATACCTTTTTAACATTATAATAAAGAGATTTCATAAATTTCGATTTCCGGCTGGGAAATATTATAGGGTGAAAGGGGTTTCTTCTTTTGGGACGTACTGCAGTAATAAAGCAAAACGAAAAACCCTCTCCCGGCTTCGTCCATTATTATCTTTTCGCTTCCTCCCAGTCTACTGTTGTCGAAACCCTCTTCATGTATATCTATATATATATATATATATAAATATACCCACACACTACGAATGATAGTGTCACATATTTTTTCATAAATAGGGTGGGTTCTTATCGTTTATTGACAAACTTTTGGGGAGCACTAGAAATGTTGGTTTTGCAATCTAAAACACGTCATGTAACACTATTCGCATTTCTTCACTATATAATAAACGCAAATAAATGCACTATATCGTAACGTTAACGACGTATAATACACATAAAAATAGATACACGTTGAAAATAATTATGTCAAGTGTAAATACAGCACAGGACTTGAGTCGAATGAAGTAGAGAAGTGATATCGGTTAGGTTAGGTCTTTTAGATTTCAAACCGACAATGTACCGTTGCTCTGGGAAAAAACCTCGAGTTTCTTTTATTTTCTACGAATTAATGACGATATGATAGTGATTTCTTTAAAGAATAGCAAACAAATATATAAATGTAATGGACAGCGATCGAAATTCGTTAAAATTTAACTACATTTTTTTAAATTTTTTACTATTTTTTATCATTTGAGGTACTTTTGAAATTATGTAATACATATAATATGTATTGGATAAAAAGTAGGTTAAAAAAAAACTGATCCCTTTAGTGCTGGGCCAGAGGTGGTCTATTGGAAATTCTGAGTACCCTTAAAAATTTTTTTAGATAGTCGCCACTGATATCGCACATTATATCGCACAGCTACGTAGATACCCGTGTACACGATTCGCGTTTCGCGCGTGACGATATCGCGAGCGAAACCGTTAAGTTTTTAATTAGGTTTTTATCGCGTACGGCGCACGGTTTGTTTGGATTCGTCTGCGCGACCGAATATTCATACACGTACGATTATAATTATTATTAAAATAAAAAGTATTATACTTGCAGCGATGATGATAATAATAATGATAATAATAATATAATATATGAACGCGACGACGACGACGACGACGACGCCGCCGCCGGAGAAGAGCACCGGGGAGGGAGTTTGCGTGAGGAACGGAAGGGACATAAAGATGGCTGCGGCGGAAGAGGAAAGGTTTTAACTTTAATCCGAAAAGCTGATATTTCACCGGCGACGGCGGCGTTAACGGTCGGAAAAGCGGCAATGCTCTACGTTCCCCCCTGTGGCCTTTCCGCCGTTCGGATTCGTTCCGTATTATTCGCGCCCGAACGTGTTAACACACACCCCCCGGCCGTGATTTACGAAGACCATTTCCCGGGGATTTCGCGAAAACCGTATACGCGCATAATGCATTTCGTATACATATATACACGACCGTGTACATGCATATAAATCTTCGTAATCTTTTTTCCGAGGCCGTTTTCCGCCCCTCGCGCGGCCCGGCCGAGATGCGCCGCACGAGCGCGTTTATTTTATAATATAATTACGCGAGCGTATAAATTATAATTATTGATATGATTCCCCGTATCTCCGAAACGGCGCGCGGCGCGGCGAATCACGCCAGTATTTATATGCGAGTATTGTACGCGAAGTTAGGAAAAAGAGAACGTTCGTTTCCGACCGAGTTTTTAAAACGAAATGTGTGAATACGTTTGCGCTTCGATAGCGTAGCGCAAAACACGACGCGTTTTTATATAAACAGATTTTTTTTAAACAACGTTAAGTTTCGTGAAAATTTCATTTATAACGAATTTTTGTTATTTCTAGTGCAAATAATCAAACATTTTTAAGAGTTTTTTTAGTGAAATGCTGCAATCGATATTACTATAGTGGTCTTTACTGCGACAACAATTTTCCAGCCCTATTTATTGTTATTGCAATTTTCTGAATGCAGTGTGGTTCGCGCAAAAAGAATAATCATCCGGTATGATATATTATGTGTGTACGAACATCGTAACATGTGATATATTTATGTTATCATTATCGTTTATACGGTCGCATTTAGTAGCAGTGATAATGACAATAATAATAATAATAATAACACGAACGTCTCGACGCGATTTTCCCCGCCGCGCCGAATGGTTTTATTCTGGGGCCGGCGGCGAAGGGTTTTACGACACCCTCCCCCCCCGTCCCCCTGAAAAGACGGAGAAATTATATTATTCTCCTACGGACTCCTCCGCCGCTGTCGCCTACTAGTTTTATACACACTCGGTAAAATACGCGAGATTTCACGGTTCGGGCCGACGACGACGGGTTTGAATGCAAATTTTAACTGAAAATGTACGATTGTACTTACGAAAGCGTTCGGTAAATTCGGGGGAATAATTTGGAATCCACTTCTCTCCAAAAAAAAAAAAAAAACCATCGCGTCTTCAATATTCGTAAAAAAGAAACGTAACGATTGAGACCTAAAAAGATTTGTAAGCAGACACTTCGATCGGACAGAAAACGAAATCATCGAGGGGGAAAAAAACTATGCATATAACTTCGTTTGGAATCTGAAATGTGATGTGTACATTTTATCAAAAATTTGCGAAATTCGAATTGAAAAATAGCCATGAAAATTTGAAGTTTTAGTAATTTTGTACTGTATTATATTATTGGACGTACGATAATTTCTTTTTGAATATTTCCACGTGTTTTGACTCTAGTTGGATTTTCTTCGATAGTTGATATATAAAACAATTGGAATTTTCCAGGAAATGTTTTCAAACAATTATTTTGTCAGTGCCTACTCAACCGTCTATGTTTGACGAAATAAAGAACTCGTCGCATTTTCAATTGTGATAAAAGGATTACAATCCAATCACAAAGTATCGAAAATCTAGATTTTTGCTGTCGTGTCGAAAACAATAACGGCCGGTGATTTCCAAACGTGTGAATGTTTTGTTTCTTCTCCTTTGTATAATACTTTCCAACTTATTATGAGAGATTTTAATAACAATTCGTCTTGATGTTTTTATCGATGCTGCGAATCGTTTGAACGGAACGCCCAAATCGTTCTCGAAGTTACGTCTGACGCCGATAAAATATACTATCGTACAATCCCTCTATTTCAAACCCAATATCGTAGGTTTCGTTTTCAGAGCGTGTAGTTCACCGTGTCGCTGTTGTGAGCACACTGATCCTTTCACTATCGTTTCCGACGTATTGTGTTTCATTGCCTTTGGCGCCCGCCCACGTCATCGTTAGCTTTTAGCAGGTAGTTGCGTGCGCCGCGCCGCTTTCTCATTTCTTTTGTTTGTTCGTTTATGACACATCCGCCGATCACAATCAATTATAATATTATCGACTTATCAATGTTTTATTATTATTATTAGAAAATAAATGTTTTGAAAAAATTTATAAAAAATTTCTATTCAGTTTAATTTAATTTTACATTTTTTTGTTGTATTTAGTTTTAAAAACTCGTGTGATGGACTGCAACGCTGTCTCGAGTTGTAAATTGCTCATGACAATACCCCGAATTTTCGCACGCTTATGGTAGTAACAGTTATAGAATTGGCGCTTAGTTCCGAACGGAATCAACTGTTATTTACTCGGTTATAAATTTTGAATAATCTTGTCGCCGTCTTAAACAATAATATTCGTCGATTTCCGCGCGGGCGGGGCCTCGCATTTCCAAACGACGGAAATGAAACGTTAGCGAAACTTTTATACGGTTGGTTTACACCAGAGACATGCGCGCTGCACATATTATATTGCATTGTGTTTGTTTTTGATTTCGCTCAAAGACCGGTCCAATAATTGCGGTTCGCAGACTCGGCGGGCTTAATGGACCGTTCTCGCCGCCGAATTACGACCGCCGGGGCAGTAAAACGTCTTTGTCCAAAACGATAAAAACGAAAAGTAAAACCCAATTTAACGGACGAATTAATACGCCAGCCGAAACTAATTAACGAACAATTTATTTTAATCGCCCGAATGTATTTAGTGCGACGTGCACCCCCACATGACCTGCACACGCGTTCAAATGTATACATAGGTGCTCTTCGTCAGCACACCCCATCTCGCGCTCGCATTTTATTTATAATATTACAAGTAAGATATTAAATACGTAACGAAAACCATTTCCATCGATATCGCGCGAACGCGGCACGCTCAGCAATGCATTTTTAACACCTCCGCGCATGGTCGTCGAAGGTATAATAATTATTATCGAGTCTGAATTCGCGCGAATTAGCAATAATATGTTGTCATCCGTGTGTTTATTCCAACGGGTATTAGGTAAGACAATAAAATTCTCGCGGCAATACTATAGGGATATACGAGAATCTAGAAACTCGCCGGAAAATCAGATATATTACTATTTCAATCGGGGAAGTAGGAATAAGAAACATAATTATTTAAAATAACATATTTAATATTATTATAAACATATATGCATACGCAGGACATTTTTAAGCTATAACCTTAAAAGGAGGGGGATTCTGAGGTAATTCCGTACGCCCCTTTAGGGTACACGTTCATTAACGAACACACACACACACACACACCTATACATGTATGAACACACGCTGATGGTTGACTACCATTTGGTAATTTTTTTTTTTTAAATCGATTTGAACAATCGGCGAGCGCGCGCGTATATTGTACTGAGACAAAGTACGGAAACGAATTAAAAATATTGATTACATATTCATTTTTTTTTTTTTTTTTCTGATTTACAACTGTAGTTGTAATTATTATTATATTTTTTGTTTTGTCTCGCCTGATGTGCGAGGTAAAAAACGAAAACAAAATTGATGATAATATTTTATAAAATATAATATGACCAGAAACACGTTTGAAATAATAATTTAATATGTTTTCGGGAACCGGTTACTAAAATATAATATTGTGGCTGTTACAATAATACGCGTATACATAAAATAATAGGTAGGTAACCGGGGTTCACGGATTAAATTTGATGATGACTATCTTTATTCAGGCAAAAACGATAAGATTAAAATGTGTTAGACTCGCCACGGTTACACGATTTCAACCTTAAATATAACACTTATCTTGCGCGCGCGTGAATATTCGATTAGCGTTTTGACTTGATCGATAATTGTAACTCTTTGTGCTTAAAATTAACACGATTGCCGCGGTTAAATAACATCGCCGATTCGGTGAAAGCTATAAAGGTTAAAGCGCCGATGTTTTTGAACGAAAACAAATAACACACTATAGCGTCAAATCCGATCAGGCGACCATAACGACGTTCGAGCGTACCTATCTGTTGTGTTCGGAAAAAACGTATCGCATTGTCGTTATAACGAGGTTTCGCTGTGATTAGCGAAAAACACGCTAAACCGTCGTACCGATTCGTTATTATAAACATTATGATTCATTGGTACGCACGGAGTACACGCGACGGACACATAGTTTATTGGGATTTTATAGGTTTTAAACGCCCGCGCGTTTTCGCCCGAAAATTCATCGATCGTAATGACTCCGCCGGTTTCGATTTATTAATCGTCGTACACCGTCATTGTGATAATGTAGACAGATGATCGTCTTTGGTCATCTCGGGCCGTGTGTAAATTCGCTTAATATCATTATTACGATACGAAAGTAATGATACGACAACGTATATCCGACGTAATTAATAAACTAAAACAAATGTAAGACCGTGGCGGCATACGTATATATATATATACGTATGTATAATATACGTACACCCACTCCGAGAGTACCACTGCAATAACCGTTATATAAGACGTTAAAAAATATATTAGACGAGTACCGCCGCGCAGCAATAATACAATAATATACGAAATGAATATTATAACGATATGATATTGAGATAATATATTGCAGAGCGGTATCGCGCGAGACGGCGGCGCGGCGTTTGCACCCTCGCTTTTATTTTGTTATATTGCACACTCGGAGATCACGCGAAGAATCCGAAAACTTTTTTCCCCGGCCCTTTAGTATATATATATATATATATATATATAAATATCTACAGTGTTGTATACTGCAGATGAGATACTTTATTTAAATAATAACAACCGACGCCAAACTGCGTTGTTGTTATTATTATTATTATTTTTTTTCCCTTCTTTCTTCATGACTTTATTACAGATAATATTTAACTTTTCGTATCTAAACTCGAAATGAAAACAAAGGGGATAAAGCTGACGTTTTTTTTTTGTCCTCGTGTAATTATTGTTTTTAATGTACAGCCTCGGATTTAAGTCGTTCGGGACGTATTCCGCTTACAGTATCATCATTATTATTATTATTATTATTATTATTATATGAGTCACGATAAAATAATTATTCACCATGGTTTTCCAGAATTCCAACACAGCGGTTTCGCTGTTTTATACCATAAACGGTTTAATCGAACGTGGGAAAACGTTTTTCCTTCCTCGCGTACGCGTATTAACTATAATATACAATAATTGTAAATTTATTTATATTGTAATCACGTGGCATATAACAAAAACGAATGTGATTTTATAATTCGATTTACGCCGAAACTATTTTGAAACCGTGTATTTTGTACCTACGTATTACACGGCTGGCTGAATCGTGGATCGAGTAGAACGATTAATTTTGAATTACATTTTAGTTTTTTGTTTTTTAGAATCGCAACGGCCGTGAAATAATATTTAGAATAAACTCGTGGAGATAAAAACGAAACGCTGTTTTTTATTTTTTGATCACAATATCATAGGCAATAATATACTACGAATAAAAACGAAATTTCGATGTGAACCGAGTCGAACGAGATAACAAATAAATCGTCAACACGTATCTGTAATCGTCGCGATGCCGTTACGGCTCCGAGAATTACGGACGTTGGTTTAATTGAAATTAATGTCTATTGCACCGAAGACACCTTTATAGAGAACGTATGCAAATGAAGTTTATTTTATAACGACCAATAATAAGTCGAGTCATAATAAATCCAGGACTTCGAACGCGGAATTCAGTTTTAATTTCTAATTAAGAGCAGTCGGGTTTGAATTTTTTTTCCACGGGCTAAATGACTACAATTTTGCGTACGAGCGAATAAAAAAAAAATGTAATACTTTAACTCTACGTCGTACCTGTTAGTATACTGATATATTATGTTTTCGTTCGGAAAAAGACTAAAAAAAAAAAAAATTTGAATTAAAGTAACAAAAATTTAAATAAAAAAATATCTTGGAAACCAACGCGTTTTCATAGTGTTTATTAGTTTTATTAGTTATTATTTATTTTCAACCTTTTTACAAATTGTTGCGAGACGAAGAAGCGATAATATAAGCGTTTTAACGGTTTTATTTTCTAGACTTCTAGAGGATTTAATTTCTTCCAATCATGGCTTCCCTTTCGGACGATATTTTGCAAAATGAAATCCCGCACAGCGTGATTTTGGTCGTCGACCCACTCGCGCGCGCGTCTTCCCGTCGTCGATATACAATTATTATATTGTTTGAAACGAGCGTGAATTATTAATTCGCGCGCGTTATGACACACGACAAAATCATAATTATTAATAATAAATGATATGCGATTACGCGTGCAATCGTCCGGTCCGTTCACTCGGAGTAATTGGATCGGCGTTCATTTTTTCGCCGTCGTGACGGACGATTTGTCACGAAGTTATTTCATCTGTACGCACTCGTACCTAAAGTACACACGCGACACGCGTTGTGTGTGCATATGTACACGCCACAGTCAATATTAATATTATATTGATTACATTATACGAGTCGGAGTAATTATTTTTGCCGAGTCCTGGCTGGCGAACGACGACGACGACGACGACGCGCGACGGGGAGTGGTCTCGCGCCGCGATGTGCTGCGGCCGCGGTAACGCACGCGACTCTGTTCATCTCGTTACCAGCGAAACGAACGACTGCCGGGCACGATATTTTCTATTTCCCGGCGCTCCGTCGCCGTAACAATAATACAAATGGGTGGAGTGTTTTGTTTTTATTTTCTGTTGCGCGCATATAACACCGACCGGCGAAACCTTAATTAAGTTATAATGTAGCCGGGGACCGAGGGAGAGAGAGAGAGAGAGAGAGAGAGAGAGAGAGAGAGAGAGAGAGAGAGAACGAATCGGAGTGTGGGCGTATTATATTGGGGCCAACGTGATTTATGCTTCAATTCCGTTGGATAGTCCCCGCGGACGGGGAAAACGAAAAAAAAAATAAAATAAATAAAAAGAGAGAGAGAGAGAATGAAAAAAAATAAAAATAATCTCCGACGAAACTTTTACATCAACTTAATGCTCCGGGGACCGTGGCCGCGCGAACGAAAATTGGAAGTGAACGTATACGTGCGCGCACACACACACACACACACACACACACACACACACTCGAGGTTTAATTGATAATATAAATGCAAACGCCGTTTGTAGTAGAAAAACTAAAATAGAAAATTAAAAAACGTAAATCTTCTCTTTATTTAATTTGGTTTCCGCAGTCATATACGGCAAACGGAATGGAAAACGGACTATACGAATGGAAATTATAACGTCTGCAGCATCACACCACGTAGGCATAAATTGCAACGAGTGACTCGGAAGGACGAAAAAATGGATTGTTCGGAAATAATAACGCCTACGCGCAAATCGGTCAGGCCGGAGCAACTATCGTTCGATTATTATAAAAAAATGAAAAGACAATGCGTTTTGAAACTATTATGGGACGACGAATAAACTATTAAAGAGCAAAACGAACGACAGATGTGTTTTTTGACCGTCGTCGTCGCGAACACTAAACCCGTTCGTTTTCATCTGATCTTTCGTATTGAAAATTGGATTTTATAATATTCGATTTTCACGTTTTTACTATTTCCTGGTGACTTAGAATATGTTTATATATTTATGTATACAACGTGATCGATTCTTTACCAAAAAATTGATCGTCGCGATCACCATATTTAATATTATTAATCGCTCGCGTTTATAATTTAATACAGCGAAATATTGCCACGAAAACATCTAATACGTATATTGTTCGTTTTACCAAATAATATAATATCACGAGAAAAAGACCACATCACACTTCACACGCGGGATCCGTTATCGTATATATAAATATACGTATGAAATGTCGCACGTGTATATAAATACTCGAACAATATAATATGTTACGCGTATGATGTGCAAAGTTGTTATTTTTCCGCATCGAAAACGACGGAAAATCGCGCGAGAAAATAAATAATACGTCACAATACGTTTTGAATACCGTTAATTGTACTCGGGAGTTGGCTGTGGACTCATGGTGACTATAATATATGTAGTGTACACGCGTTTCATGCACCGTCCATTGAACAACGGACTCGGACCGACAGAATATATACGCGCACCTATATAGAGACTCGTGTGTGTGTGTGTGTGTGTGTGTATAAAAGAAAAGAATTCTAAAAGACGGAAAACTCGCGCGACCGAGGAAATAATAATGGCCTGCAGCAGGACACGACGTGTGCAGTGGGCAGGAAGAGAAGGAGGAGGAGACCTGCTGCACCAGGACGTACAAAGGACACGCTATAATACACACACACACACACGAACATACGCAGATATATTACCTACCGACTGTATGAGAGAACGTCGTCGTCGGTGTTAAATTGCTCGTGTGCAATTCTCGGAATGGAGACCGCAGAATCATTTGGGGAAACGCGCAGTATAGAGCGAGAGAGAAAACAATATCAGCCACGCCGTGTGATATGCTGTGGGCAGGAGATTCTTTTTATTTTTCGAAACATCGTGTAAAATATAATATATAAAATATATATTATATGCGCCGCGTGTTGCAGTGTATTATATTTACCGTGGATAGAAAAAAAACGTGAATACTGGCGAAAAAAAACACGTTTCATTCTTTGAGGGACGACCGTAGGTAGGTGTACGCTGCGTGTACGGCTGAGTAACCTCCAAAGCGGCCGATCTTTGACAACGATTTTTGCGCCATTTCGGGTACGAATAATGTCTCTCGATATTAGCATAATTTATGTGGGGCTACCGCAGGCCTAGGCCGCCGTGGGGACGCTGAAAAACGTCAGTCGTCCGTATGGCGATTATAGAAGAGGACGGTTTCTGACGACTTTTATCATTGCGCGTTACATTCGAATTACACACGACCTCTCGAAATCGTTTATATTTTATTTTTTTCTATCGGAACGTTAAAATCGACTATAAAACAGGTGTAGAGGCGACACACGCTGCATCGCGGCTATATTCCGTGTGATTTATACGGTAAAATTGATATTTACGCCGACGTTTTATTGCGCCACTACAAGTGTGTTAATTCCCCTAATTCCGCTTAATGTATATTATTTATATATGTACGTGATTTAAACGCGGTCGTTTTAGTCGTTTATGTATAATAATAATAATAATAATACGTACACTGCGCCCGATCTACGCCGCGAAGTGTTTACGGCGGTCTTTTCTTTTATATTTCTCCCACCCTCCCCGAGCGCGCGCGCGCGCGCGCCTTTTACGACTGTTGGTTCCTTTCACGCAGTTGTTCGAATAAAAAACAGATAAACACGAGTCGTTTATATTATAGTCATATTATTATTACTAATATTATTATCATTATTATTATTATTATATTTCGGTGGCGCGCGCTCGCGCGCACATTTAAGTGTTCACACGGCGTTTATTTCTACATAAAAATCTCAATAAAAACCTACGGTCGTTTAAATAATAATAATAATAACAAACAACAACAACACCGGCGTGAGTGCGTGTGTGTGTGTGTGTGAGGTGCGCGCGAGTGCGAGCGTGCGTGTAACTTTTTAAGCGGACAAAAATATTCATTGCGCTATTTCGCGTATTATATTCAAAATACCCACGGGCGCGGGCGCACGCGTGTGTGTCCTTAACGGGCGCACAAGGCAAATACGCGCGGCGACGTATAACTTTGAACATTACACACACCGGCTTAATTAAAGTTTTAAGACGCCACCGCGCCGTTTCGCCCTCGGGCAAAAGTTAATAACACTCGCGCAACGAATACAATATATATACGTACACACACATATATATATATTAATTATAAACTTTAACCCAAAAGTCTTCCCTTCGTCTTCGCCCCGATGATCTTAATATGTATATATACATTTACGCCGTAAGTGTGTTTGTACGCGACGGGACGCTGCGGCACGGGCCCATTAAGTTTAATCTAACGTCGCGGTTTGGTGCGGGATTTTTTCCTTTACTCCCCCCGCACGCGTTCTTTTTCGATCGCCCCTCGAGTACCTAAGTACATTCGCGGAGCTCTCCGGACTCGTAGCATATATTTATGTATAAACTATACGCGCGCGCGCGCTTCGCTGGCAACCGTTGCAGATACCGGTGACGATGTCGCGGCCAAGAGTACGTGGAGCACGAGAAAAAGATGCAACGGCAAACGTTTATATTATCTACTGACGAAAAAAATGAAATATTATTGAGAATTACAATTTCAATGCATCCGTGTAAATATGACCACACAATAAAAGTAGATGTTTTCGTCGTTGTATATTACTGACGATCCTCGCGCGTCGGCTATATCGAATGGCGCGTTGTTTACACTAGTTTATATTAATGACGGTTTTTTTTTTTTTTTATACTTAAACGTTTGAAGTGTTTTGATGTTTTAAGCATCGATAAAAAAAAAAAAAAAGAAACATTTACGATTTAGTGTTTTATATAAATCCTATAGGTACCATCGGATTCGGTTCGAATAATAAACTAAACTAAATAGGACAGAATTTGCTATCGACATTTAAAATATACGAGGAAATATACAATTTACGAGCCGTCGACCGTCAGAAAACGTTTCAAGTTCTGAAAATCGGCTCTCGAGTACCTGAGTCGCCGGACCCGGTCCTATACACGACAGCACTGACAATTATTCAAACGCAGGAAAGCAGGAAAGCCACATAAGTGTCCGTCGTAAAGTTTCAACAAAGCTCGTGTGACTTCGCCATTGGACAGCGGACGAATTTTGCTCAGGACGAGCCTTGCTCTATACCACGGTCGTATAATACACGTTGCGTTACACACTGACAAAAGTCTCGGCACGCGATGTACGTGCGCGCGCACGCGCAAAAGAGAAAGGATTCTTCGAGAGGATGCGGGACTGGCGGAAAGGAGCCCATTATAATACGCGGCCCCGTCGTTCCCTCTTTGCAGTCGTACACGCGCATATACGTATGTATCATGTACATATATATGTTTGTGTCGTGCGCGCGGCGGAAGAGAGGAGAAGAACAAGAAGGAGAGAAATGAGGCGAGAGAATAGAGGAGAAAGAGAGAAATGAGGCGCGAGAGAATAAAGGAGAAAGAGAGAAAAGAGTCGAGAGCGTGTAAATATATATATATATATATTGCTGCCGTTTCGAGCCAACGCAAACACGCGGCGGCGGCCCACCCGTCGGGGAACGACGACGGTGCCCCCGGTGGCCGTGACGACGACGACGACGACGAGGGGAGCGGAACATTTTTATGGAAGTTGTTCGTTTTTGTTTACTCGAGATTAAATCTGTTACGAGACTATAATATAATATATAAATATATATACGGTATTGTTGTTACTGTTATTGCTTTTGTTTGTTATTATTACTATTTTTCCTTTTTTTTTTTTTTTTTTTTTTTCCGGCGACTCGAGAGAAATATAGTTTACTATTTTTTTTTTCCGTGAACACAAACACACACACACTCAAGCGCGCGCGCACGAAAAAAGCTTTTTGGATTGTGACGTCCGACTGTGTGCTGCAGCATTATGTGTGTGTGTGTGTTTGTATATTTCAAATATGCGCCATTTATTGAGCATATATAGCGATAAAGAAAAAAACGAAAACCGCCCCGATGAAATTAAAGAAAATTCTAAGTATAATATACTATATGACATTATGGCAGTACGATACGAGAGAAACTCTCTGCGGTCATGTGATATAATACATTATAATATTATTATTTTATTAAATTTTTAATAACACAAAACGCGCGACCGTTTGCAACGAACCTAGAAGCAATAACAACGCGTACGAACGAAATAATAATAATAATACTGTAAGACCGTTTGCGTCCGATACCGATATGATAATAACGCTGTGCGCGATATGACGGTTTTCATTTCACTTATTTTAACGCCGCGGTAAACGATAACTTACTATATTATTGTTTTGCGAATTGAAACGAACGTATCCGTCACACAGTGCACACACACACACACACATAAACGAGAGCGCGATAAATCGTAATTATTTTCAGAAAAGAGAAGGAAAAACTCGCGCTCTTACGATTTTGAACGAAACGACGTCTGAGTCGTTCAAGACCTTCGCTCTTCGAATATAATTCGAACGTTGTATTTGAACGGTTTAAAAAAAACGCTTGGACGCGTGTATACCGTAAACGATGTCATTCGCGCAGGCATAAAATAATAGTAATCCGACGGCGGCGGCGGGTTTAAATCGTACAACTCGCAGTGTGCGAAAGAGTAAATAAATAATACAGGCGCGTATCCCCGAAGCGCGCGCAAACACGCGGGTATTATAAACTCTAAACGTACCGATATTACACGTACAGGATCGTTATATTATCATCGCTATATGTGAAAACGCATTATTAATCGAATTGAGAAATCAAGGATAACGAGTATAAAAACTATCGCACAGCCACGCGGGTATACGCACGCGATGATGCGGCATCGTGTAGGACACGTCCGTAAAAGTGTTTTCTTCTTGTTCTTACTTTACGGGCGCTAGAAAACTACGATAATAATAATAACCTTCTGGTTTCCTATCTGCCGTGTAATCGCGCGGCATAATGAATCACGCGCTTCCTATACGGTGACGGATTTATTTTATCGATCGTTATAAAGAAATAAAAGTAACCGGAGCCGAATAAAAATAATAATTATAATAATAAAACGCGTACAGAACCTGTTTGGACTAGTGAGATAATTAATTTACATATAATAATATAGCTATGATACAGGATCGTCGGATTCCGCCACAGAGAAATTGTCCCGTAGCGCCAAACGTTCGGAGTGGGTGTTTAAATAATAGAGAATACATAATAGACGAATGCCCGCGGTAATAGTACGAAGAACGTAAGGGTTTTAAATATTTTTCGTTTCAAGCCTAAAATCTAAGTTTTCAAATCAACGAATGAGAAAAGCGAACATTCTTCGAGTAGGAATTTCATTTGAAGTGTAATGAAATTAAATCTTTTTTCTTTTAGAGTGAAACGAGGAAACCATATTTTATGTTTTACCACCATATGATGTGTATTTTTTGTTTTAGAAAACCTTGCATCCATAGTCGGTGCGTCGGGAAGGTAATTATTAGAATTTTCAAATAATAAAAGCGGTAAAATTTATGGCACGCCGGTTTGTGAAGAGCGGACCCGATTAAAAATACGATATAATTATTTTTTCATTAAATTAGCGTTTAATTTTTTTTTTTTCAAGCGGCTGCTGTTGGTCGAAATTTTCGTAAAGCAATCAGATGTAATTGCATTAATGTCGACGCCCTACTTCTAAACTAAATTTAAATAAGTCGAGAGAACGTTTCATAATTGGACTTTCCGTCTCCAAAACACAACGCGACGTATATAAAACGTAAAGCTTAAAACGCTTTTCATTATTATAAGTATTTCGAAGTAAGAGCTTTTTCGAGCAATATTACAGTTTTCAACTATTTTCTCCACACGTCGTCGCCTTCTACAATTACGATTCTCGCGTTTCGAATTGGCCATGGACAAAACAATATAATATAGCGTTCGATTATTATTATGTGATAGCGAGGCCGATTTCGATGTCCGGTAAGGAATTTGAAAAAAAAGTTTTGATAATCATAAACGATCACGCCGATTAATATACTCTCGATTGGCCGTGGTCGCAATACCACTTTTGAACACAGACGTGTGACAATAATATACTGACTATCGATGCGATAGTATTACAAACGTTCGGCATACTGTTTAAATAGAAATTTAATTCAAACGAGCACCGCTGCGGTCCAACGGTATTTATAATATTTATCGTGAAAATTCATTCGGTCGAAATGCTCTCATTAGTTTTTCACGACGATATATTGAAATAGCGGATCGAAAATACGATGCGTAATAATAATGCGTTTTTGTTTTCTCAGTATTCGCTCGGAAATTGAATAAATATCTTGACGTTTTCGGAGGATTTCATAATCGTCACGATATTCGTATTTCATTAGATAAATACCATACTCCTACGCGGTAAATTGTATGATGACATAAAAACACAGAAAACGCGCGCGCGTTTGTCCGCAAATATAATAAAATTAATCGTGGAAAAAATCGTGGAAAACGACGACGTCGCGAGACATTCGAACGCGGCGTATTGAACTCGTGTATTATAAATATGCGGAAAATTCTAAAATTATTCAAAATAATTCGTTCCTTGAACTATAAACGCTCCTCGCGGACCGCAGCAGCACGAATTAAATGTTTGTACGATTTCGCCAACAGTCGCGGCTGCTGTTAATTTTAACTCCGAAACTCGATTGAAATACAAAACATTTTGACGAGAGGATTCAATAGCTCTCGACGACGTGGCATTCCCCCCCGTTCAGACGAGCAGATAATATCATATTATAAATAATTATTACGGATTTTGGTTTTTAAAAACGTTCTCAAGCACTTGTTAGTTGTATACATTTATATATTATAAATCATTTTCTTCTGTGGGACTTTGGTTCCTGTACGCGCAGACATCGCAAACGTTTTTTTTTTCCCAATAATCGTAGTGAAGCTCATCGATTATTGTGGGTATTACGGCCTACATAAAAATACTATCGTCGTTCGGTTGACTACCGTCGTCGTAAGGCGGCGGAAGGTGAAAATTTGAATTAAAAATTCGCAATCACGCGCCGCACCTCGTAAATGCAACAAACGTATCATTACTATACTACTCGGTATCGCCGTATCTTGTTGTTTATTCGATAGTTTGGATAAAAACTGCCGCGGGTACGACGACAACAGCGGCGGCGGCGGCGGCATCGGAAGCAGCTGCATTTATTTTTTTACACCGATTTTAACACGTACACCGCATGTATGGGCAAGTCGTACAACAAAAGGCGCGCGCAGTACGGCTGCGAGTAGTACGTGTACGCGTTCTAAAAACAAAACGAAAATCTGGTACAGACGTGCGCGACTGCGATACGCCAACGATAGTGTGACAACTTTATAATATAATAAAACACATCGTATATACGCGCGTTGCGTTCCGGGCGCGCACGTGAGCGTTAAAAATTCAAATTTTCATTTCTCGCGGGCGCAATAATATCGCGATATCGTAATATATTATAATACGAGCCGGCGCGACGTGCGCGCGTCGCTGCGTCTCTGGATATTTCCGACGGCGGAGGACGACGACGGGTGGTGGTGGGCTCTGCAGTGTGCATAGACTCGCGTATCCAAAAGGCGGATTTTTATGCCCGACGATAACGATATCAATATCTTATATCTGCACACGAGCCCTGTACATATAGATACATATACGCGCGCGCGCGCGCGCGCTCCGGTATCCGGTTTATTGCACAGGTCGAACGCTATAAAAACGAGGGGTTGGGGGCCGAAAAATACCGATATAAACTCTACCCGGCGGGGTTGTTCCCGGGGCCCCGGTTTATCTGCTGCGCGACGTCCCTCCGAATCGCCGATCGGGGGAGGTTCGAAAAAATCTAACGATAATACGCACACAGTAGGTATATAATATTATACGAATATTAATATACACATAAATATTGTATACGTATATACGTATGTGTGTGTGTAAACTTACACGTGTATTGTTATTATTATATTTATAACGTACGCGGCGCGATAACCAACCCCTTTGGATCTCGGTGTCAGGTAAAGGATACCGATAGTGATGTCGCGCGATCGACGGTATAAATATATGTGGGAAAGGATATCGTGGCGCTGAGGATCGAACGCGGTTGAGGGGTGATATTTTTTTTCTTTTTTTTTTCGTTCACTGCAGACGCAGTTGAAAATACGAATCGTAATAAATTTAGGGTCAGGACTTCGATTGCCCGAAAAATCGTATTTATAATATTAGACTGCGACTGGCTCTTCTCCCGACCGGCGGAGAACAGTGTTAAAAACGCAAAAGTCATCAAAGTCCGCGGACCCTATAAATACTTTCCGTCGCCGTCGGCGCATATAACCGTATTTACGTATATTATATTCGTGTGATGCACATAATATTATGTATACGAACGCGAGTGCTCGACGTTTTTATAGCGCTCGCAGTATATGTATTACTATGTATTAAAATATTACGGTTCGCGCGAGTTAATGAATCCTCGACCCTTTTTGTTTGCCGGGCGGTCATTACGCATACGTACGCGCTGTATAATATCATAATGCGTGCGACGGCCCCGCCGCCGTTAATTCGACAATAATCAACAGTACGATGTTTTATCGTCCCGGGCAGATTTTCGTATGTAAAATAATATATTATGCGCGTGTGCGCGGGACGCGCGGCGAGTGGTGCCGAACACAATGCGCCGGTCCAATTAAAAAAAAAAAAAAAACGAGGAAAACCGTTCGCGTAAAAATACGATAATATTATATTTATAACAATGCATATTATACGTATACGTATATTATAGCGTCGTGTACGATTTACATAAACAAATTATACGTGTTTTACACGACGACGTGTTTATCGCCGAAATTAACCCAATTAGATATTATAATATAATACGGTTCGAGAGCGTTATATGTATTATTGTACTCTATACGCGTTTAGAAGCAGAGCAGTTTTGTTTCAAACATGTTTGAAACAACGAAATAAAACAATCTTTAATTTGTTTTAAACGTTAAAAACAACATAAAAAAAAAAACAAATTTATAGCAAGATAGAATTATTATTTTTTTCATTTACTTACAAATTTTATTGCATCAACAAATGAATCTTATTAATTTCTTAAAAAAGTATAATAAATTGAATGTATAATATTATGCACTAATATCGAAAATAAAAAATAATCGTCAAGTTCGCGGCGTATATTTTTAAATTTAAATTAAAATTACTACGATCGAGGTATTATATAATATAAGCACTGCTTTTTCGCGTGGAATCAAAAATGCTCTTAAAAAACGGACCACAACGCTGTGATTGTATTTGTTTCGATTCGATTTTACACCACGTGTATTATCGCGCGCGACTTGAAATGATCATACTACACCGGACCCAATATACGTCAGATTTCGAAAGCGATTATTTGAATCGTTTCCTTTGAAACCATGACGACGCGTTAATAAAATATAACTATTATTCAACCGAATGATTTGTAAAACCGATACTTCCGACGACGCCGCCTCGTTTGACGTTTAAGAGACGTGTTATTATAGCGACAAGTCCATTGTCATTACCGCGCGTCGTCGAAAAACGTATAAATAATAAAACGGCGGATTCGTGCGTGATTATAATATAATACCGTGTGACGATAACCATTGTAAACGAGTAGTGGTGGCGCGCGTTCGAAATCGCGCTTTGTATTCACGCCGCGTCGAATTATAAGCGTTCCGCGGACGGAAAACGTAACGTCAGAGTAAAAATTTAAATATTTAAATTGTAAAATATCGCGCGGCGACAGTATACCGCCGGACGCGCAATAATAATGCGCCCGGTACAAATTATACGACCTACACGACGACGACGCTGTAATGATAATTTACCGTAGCACTCGCGCGATTCGTAATAATATTTATACGACGACGACTGATTGTTATTTTTATTACGGAGATCACGACGACGACCGCGGCCGAATCTCTCCTCGAAATACAAAGTTCAAAATAATGCCCATAAATATGCCGTATTGCGAGAACTCCAGACCGCCCCACGCACGTCGTTGTTATTGTTACGTTTCTATTTGGTATTATACATGTGCGATATGACGATTTACATTTTTAAACGTTTAATCTCGCGATTGAAATATTCAGGCGATTCCAATGGGGTCTGGACGAGAGAAAAATTCGGGTCGTATACAATTATTACGGCGGCGGTCGCGAACTGTTTTTCTTTTTACGATTTGTGTTTTGAATAAATAATAGAAAACGAGCGATTTTCACTTGCTGCCTGCGGCAATAATCATCATATTATAGTAGTACGTGTGAAATTAAAATTCGAGTCCACTGCGAGATGCTCGGTTTATTTGAATGTCAAGCGCAATTTCGATTGGTTTTAACTGGACGCGCGCGGTTTGGAAAATAAATAGAATTTTATAGCGCTCGAATCAAACACGCAAGGCGAAACCAATATGGATAAAAATCGTAAATAAAATATGCGTTATTTTGTGAAAACTACGAATTTATTAAAACCTAAAAAACTTGTTACTGACGTAGTCGAAGACGTTTGGCTTGTGGTTATGAAAAACGTACCAAAGTGTATGAAAAATAAAGTTTTGTCAAATCAAATACCCACAGTGAAATAATTTTTACGAGTTGGTTTCACGAGTTTTTCAACCGTACAAAATTACACGTCGCGCGATCTAGTAACGATTGTTTCAACTACTTGGCACGCCAGACTCGGTTCGAAGTCGGTTTTATATCTTAAATGAAGGGAGACGAGAAAAGACGACCGCCCCCCGCCCCAAATAAAAATTTAAGAGGGAAATACTATACATTTTTATGGTTAATTGAAAAACAATTAGGTAATATTATGGAAAAGACGAAAAGGCAATAATTATTTGTGCGTTGTTGGAGTAGTAGTTCAAATTTATGTTCAGAAAATATAATATAGTTAAAATTAAATTATAATTCGGCTCTTTTTCTCTCGAAATCTATTTTTTTTTACGTCAAATCGACGAGAAAAAAATTGAAAAATAGATACTATTGAAAAATATAAATCTATTAAGCGCGCGTAATGATTGTCTATTTATTAATATTTATTATACGCATATGCTCGTGTATAAGTAGGTATATTATACGAGTTTTAATTGTAAAACTATGCACGGCTAATCCAAAGCTATTTTCTCAAGCTGCGGCAATACCAGTAGCGACTTAATAATGACCGAAAGTACCACTATTGAATCACCGAGCTGGGTAAGCACCGAAACTATTCGATATATCGAAAATACCGCGTCTGTTTATACGCACGCACATAACAACAATATTATATGCACTTTGCAAACTTAATGTCGTATTATAGCTCGCGAGACGTTATATTATTATATATTATTATATACGTCGCCGTTCGTATATAATAATAACAATACATCGTAGACGACAGCAAGAGGGCGAGTTTCGTACACTCGAACATAATAATAATATAATATCTATATTGCGCATATTATGTATGTACGTATATAATATTACGCATAATGTAAACCGTGGCGGTCCCATACGAAACAACCGGTGCCCCGCGACCAAGTTTTTATCAAAACTTTCCTCCCCCGCGGCAACCGCATCACACACGGTAATTTAATATAATATTTTAATACACACACACACACGTGTATATTATATATATATACGTATATCGTATTATATAAACTTCGGGCGTAGGTACCGAATAAAAGCGATATAGACGACGCGAACGAGGCATAACGGCGGATATAGCGACTTCCGAAAACTTTAAATGCGTTTCTCCGCCAGCGGCGGCGGCGGACGGGCACGAGACACAATATGCACTGCAGACGGCAAACGACTTGTTTGTTATTCAGATCGTGCGGGGTTGAAAAACATCGAGCGCTGGATTAGCGTTTTAAGCGACTTTATTGGCCGGTCGTCCCGGAGGTAATAATACATTTTCCGCGAAACCCGTCGTCTCTTATTTACCCCGTTTTGCCATGAACACACACACACACACACACGCACACACGCACTGCCGTCGTACACGTGTAAACGACTATCTTATATGAGCTATACGCGGCGTTGTGTACACTCACGTTCATAAGTATTATCTGTAAAAGTCGTCGTCGACGCGGTGATAAAAAGCGACGATTCTGCGCGAGGGAAAACACGCGAACACTCTCACACACACACACACACACACATATATATATTTAGGGTTAAGCCGTGCCGCCGCCGAGTATAAGGCCGTGTCGACACGTCGTCGGAATGTCTGTCGGGAGTTTTCATTAAGGACTCTGCGGCGGTATGTGAGAAGGGCGACGACGACGCGACGACTACTATACGCGCGGCATCCTAACTACGCTGTTGGCCAATTTTCGTAAACGTTTTGTGTTTCGTCGTATTACACACACACACACACATATTATGTACACGAGTATTACGGCGTCTATAATATAATATACGCCGTCGTCGTAGAAATTGCACGCGTTCCCGTTACGTTTATTATTATTACTTTTATTATATTAAATCGACCGCCGACAAAAATATAAACCGTAATACGACGCGGTACGACTTTGACGACTGCGGACGCGCATTATTTATATATTTACGTATATATATATATATATATATATATATATATATATATCGCAGCACAAGTACCGCGCGTGTGATGTGTATTATCGTGTCCTTAAGTGTGTAATATCGTTGCAATAGTGCAGTTATCGCGTGTTATATTATAGTGAATGCGCTCGGCTTACAGGCGATCGCCATGGGGATAGGATATATTATACGTCGTTTGTATAATGATTTATTTACCGTCGATTTTTCGAAAAATCAAACTATAATACAAATTCATTCCGATCGAAAATTTTCCATCTACCCAATACATAACTATAACGCTACTCCCTACACGTTTCTAAGTGTTATTTATGCACCACGAGTCGCATAATACCTCTATATAGTCTATGTACACACGCACAACTTTGGCGTTCTCGGAAATAACCAATTCTCATTACTCTAAATTAGAAAGTTACTTTCAAAAGACTAACCTTCGTGACGGCCCCGTATATTTCCTTTATAGTTCCGCTTTATAATTTCGGAAACCGTTCGAAAAGCCTGTAACCGAAAAATCACGTATATTTTTAATAAAAAATACCATAGTTTATAAATTTTAAGCCGTAAAATTGCACGTTGTGATATTATCAAATGCATATTTTAATGAATTTATAATCATTATAGAATCCGAGTTTTAATTAAAATAGTTTTTACATTATGCATTTACGAACTATCGCATTACGAATAAAAGTGGATCACATATTATTGGTGAATACGGTTGAACTGTAGCCTTATGAGACTTTTATATGTTATATTCTACGAATGATGTTCTACCCTTCCGGAAAAAATACTTCCAGTCACGACGTATGACACAATATTTGTTTAAATGAGGTAATTTTAGTACGTATAACTGTACGAGTAAACAGTTACTTTATGAATATAACAACTTGAAAATGTTTGTATTACACATCGCACATCCTATCGGAGGAGAGGAGATATGTGTGTATTCACCAACGCACACGTATGATTATAAGATAAACAGAATATATTTCAATAAATATTAGTAAAGCGTATATTAATAACATATCCAACACGTCCGCGGTAGTTTCACTGCAAGTCAAACCGCTGATTATTTATAATACGAGTGTGGACGTAAATTTCACCTATCCTACAGTATTTATGGCGTGTACGACTATTGTATAGAAATAAAAAAAAAAAAATAGAATAATTAAATTGTATTTTTAATAAAAAAAAAAAAACCATACGTATCTGAATTCAGAGAGAA
This sequence comes from Drepanosiphum platanoidis, assembly GCA_948098885.1. NCBI lineage: Eukaryota > Metazoa > Arthropoda > Insecta > Hemiptera > Aphididae > Drepanosiphum > Drepanosiphum platanoidis. Next base: position 7,287,375 of record OX402535.1, read on the forward strand.
CTGAGAACGAGTGTAGGATAAAATATGTCGTAAAAAACGACTAATGAAAATGTTTTTTTCGATAAAAAAGTACATCTTAATGTATTTAAATGAAATTTATTTTACACTCCGGAGATAATTTTTTATACATTTATGTGACACTAATTGTCCGAGCCCGGGATATTCGTCCGCGTTAATTGACTATTACAACGTCGAAACTGGTTTCGAATAATATTGTTTTGATCAAATCGCCGGTAATTTAATACAGTGACAGGCATAACAGTGTTCGAATACGATTTATTAAGTAATATAATATATTATTATTATACGCGTTTGTAATAAAAATCTATGATAATTATTTGTCTTTAATGAGCTCGGAATACCTTTGAAATAGATAAATATTTGTACACGGACGGAGTGAGTTTATAAAAATATTCCACGATACTATGGGGGGGGGGGAGGGGGGGACGAAATCGAATGTCTACTTGTTTTTCAAACACGCCGCGCGTTCCGGTTGTTTTACATTAAAACCTCATTCGACGCGTGGGGTAGGATATCGAAATCACGTCACCGATTGACTAGTCGAAACTGGTATAGTAAAGCTCTCGTGATTTTTCCTTCAAACCACGACGCTAATATTTCATATTACAGTAGACACTTTCGATGATTCGAAATTCAGCAGACCTAGTTGCAAACTCGAATCATCGATTTAAAAGTGAATATGATGGTTGATAAAAAATATACGAGAATTTATAAGAGAGAGAAAAAATCAGTCGTCTTTTTTTTCAGATGAATTTTCGCGACACAATCGACTATAGTTTAAGTCGAACCACATTGTACATACTATTTTGGAATGTAAACTGTTCGAATTTTGGAAGAACTGACACATCGATTTATGGAAATCGAAAGGATAAAGTACAATAGGGTTTTTCGAACCACGAGGTTTTCTCAGACGACCTGAGAGAAATAAACTTCTAGTTTGATTAACGGAGTAAAATCCGAATTATCGAGAGCCTACTGTAATAAAGTATTGTTTACGCGTGTGGTCGCAGGAATCGCGAAGTGAAACACGATATTATAGAAACATTTATTTCCCGTAGACTGAGAATTCGCGACAGGAGGCACGCGCGGCGGCGGCGACTACTGTTATATCGGGTTATTTTATCGGCGGCGATAACATTACAATTTTTACACTATGGGCGATCACATAATATAACGGGTCGAAAACATTGGTCATTGACGGCGGTATAGACTACCAGCAGACGTATATATATATATATAATATAAACAGTGCGTTAAACTCCGAACTAAACGCAAAACGGTTGTTTTTATTTCTCTCTCTCTCTCTCCACACCACCGGTATAAAGTCTGCGAAATCGGCTGTACACACACAACACACGCAGCGGGCGAGGGAAGAGAGGCCCTTTTGCCGGCGTACCTCGCGCGACTGCAGTGCGCCGCGTGTACGCACGCTCTCTTCGCCCACGTCGCAACAGCAACAGACGGTTATGCCCGCGATATGGTCCGGGCAAAAGGTTTGCTTATCGATTTTCGCGAGCATTATATGCGCGCTGGCGCGGCCTCCCAGGCGAGGTCACGGCTGGAGGAGACAGAGAGTGAGCGAGAGAATAGGGTGGTGAGAGAGATAGGGTGTGCTTTGAGATCGAAGGGGGCGGCGGCGGCGTTCTTCTTCTTACGCTCACAGCATCCGAATCGAATATATATACGACGAGCGGGTCTCGTCTTAGATACGCGGGCGAGTTCGGCCCCGCGAAGGATGCTGCGGAGTGGAAAACGCGTCGCGGGAGAGAAGGAGAGAAGGACTTCATCTCGGAGCTCGCGCTCTCGGCGGCGGCGGCGGCGGCGGCGGCGGCGGGAGAGCGGACGAGGAAAGCCCGGGCGCGCCGTATCACACATCATTGCGCACCCGAGGGATTTAGGTGGTGCACGGCCCGCTGCTATCTTAATGCGTTTCCGAAAAGCTTTTCGCCCCATTCCCACACTTTCCGTACACACACACATATATATATGTATGTATTCGCCCTGCGACCCGGACCAGGGATGTAATTGCGCGATTTCTCTCTCCGCGTCTTCCGCACGGACGTATATCGCAAATAACGACGACAATAATAATAATAATAATAGTAAACTATATCGCATATATATTATATATACGTATATGTGTGTGTGTGTGTGTGTGTGTTCCTTACGTTGCGCGCGCGCGCTCAGCCCGACTCGCTCGCAAAGCCAAAAACCAAGATTAATAATATTATCGCAGCTGTATAAGAGTATTTACAATTTATACATATACGAGTATACTCGTGTGTATATAATCGATCTGCGAGACGAGCGACGCGTATTATATAATATATCGTATTATGTTAAAAGTTTTAATGGTAATTATAGAGTGAATATTACGTACTACATTAATTGAATAAGTACTGTCGGCATCGATCAAACTACGCTACGTGCGTTTGTCTTACGCCGAATTAGTGAAATCCGCAGAAAAGTAACAGGTTTTGTGAAATCGGGAACACACGTGAACGTGTGGCGATCGTAAGGGGCATAATAACGAATGTGCCGATTGCGTGAAATCAGCAAGGCCTTTTTTTTACACGTCGACGAGACCCTAAATGATGTCTTGACGATTTTTAGTTGGAAAAAAAATTATTATTCAATAAAATTGAAATTTCACATATATATTTTTAAACGGCACGATTATAATATGTTGTTCAAAATTGGTATAAACGGTTTGCAAAAATTATTTTAAGTCGTGAGAACCGAATTTTTTTAATTTTTTTTTGGTAAAATCGCCAGATATGACTTTTGGTATATATTGGGCACGGGTTTTTATTTAATTTAATTTTTATAGGATTTTAAGTTTCCGTCAAACAAAGGTTTTTTCCAAAAAGAAAAAATTATTTTCAATTATATTTTCATAAATCCTAATGACTGTAGAAGCTTCTTTTCGAACGGCAACGACTTTAATACATATAACAACATATACTATTTTAACCACTTATTTAAAAAACCGATGACGAAAATACCAATAAACGTATATGGTATCATAACATCGAGCCAATCACTTAACTTATTTGATGAGTATATAGGAACTTGTTCGAAAAGTTTTGCGTAGACTTGTTATCTAGTAGAATTGCCGTTCTTCAATCGAACCGAAATCAAAATAATCAGAATGCCGGTTTATAGGGCTCTTTTACTTATTTGTTTATCAAATCACACCGTGGGTCTATTGCAATTTTCTCGATAACGCCAGAAAGTTTAAACCCTTCTAAAGTATACCGATCGTTTAATATGTGGCGATGAATTTTCAATACACATTTATACACTTGGAGGGAAGCAGGCCGTGTGAATTACACACCTTTAACCCGCGAAACTGCATCACATCCTATATATATATACGTATTATATAGTATCTGATAGGTTTTTCTCGCCGCCCTCGTCCGGAACGCAGTGTTTAATAATTTACGCCATCATTATTACGGCACTAAACCGTTTTTGTTATAAAATTACATCCCTTATAGTCGATTCGGCGGAAGGTTTACCGCCATCTTCGCCCCGTCGTCGACGGTCGAGACTTGTTTACGGTGCGGGAATTCCGGCCAAACTCAAAAGCACTATACATAATTCGATACGAATCAATACGAACGCCAGACGAACACATCAACGCGATAATATAACGATTGCGCGAATATACAGTCGGAAAGACAAAACAGGAATGTAATGCGCGAGTAAGTATACGTACTGCGTATACACACACGTCTTAAGAAAACATAAAAATAAATAAATCTCCGTCGATAAATGTACATTATTTTAAAATAATGTTTGCGCGTAAACAACCAAATTATCAAATTATTGAAAACGAATTTTTATTGTTTTTTATCCGGGCGCGTATATGTTTATCGGTTTCCTGTGAATCCCAAAAGCGCAAAATTTATTTCAGTCTCAGTTAAGTCGGGCTTCAAATTTCATGTTTAATAATTTTATTTTTTATTATTCGGCCGAAACCGACAGATACCAATAATTATTATTATTACTTAGCGCCGTGATGGATTTTTCGGTTCGTGAATTTTTAATTTTATTATTCGCGGTGTATTCGTTTTTCGAAAAATCGTTATGGTTTTTACATGCTGAAAAGTGTGCCGTCGCGTTTGAAACGATCACGAAATGTACTGAAACGTTATACGAAAGAATTTTTCGCCTCGCGATCGCCGTTTACACTGCAGGATGTATATGTACGTATAGAGGACGAGTATCGAATTCGCAATATCGCTCGTATTGGCTTTGAATTTTATCGGTCCGTGTGTATATAGGTGCTCGCGCGCGCGCGCTTTTCAACGACAATGGCAGGTTGAATGTCTTATTCAATGGTCCGAATCGACGACGGATTGACAATCGTGATCGTATACACACACACACACACACTTACGCACCTATAAATGTCTTATATATACAAGCGCACGGCATACATATAGGTTTATATAGATCTCGCGGGTGAGTTCGATCGACGTTTTCCGCAGTGAAAATAGCCATTTCCGCGAACGAAAGACTCGCCACAATAATCGCAGTTAGTAGAGTTTCTTTTTATTTTCTTTTATTTCTTTTTTTTTTCTTCTTCTTTAACGAACGCCGCGCCGTTATAATATCGTCTGATATCACATTCCGAAAATCTCCATATAAATGAGATTTCCCAAACGGCGCTTTCTAATGCGTCGTTTTTATAGCGCGCACAAGGTTAAACGACTCGTAAAATAAGCTCGCGATCGTCTATCTAAATATATATACACTTAATGTGATCTTAAATGTATATATATATACACGAGTATATATACAAATTTAGTATATAACTATGTAAGCTTTTTGAAATTATATATATATATATATATATATATATATATATATATAACGTTTGTATTCATATTAAATCGTAGGTACGCAATAGATCGTAACATCAATAACTCGCGCGAGAAATCATGATATCGTTGTACGGGAATTTTCAAAACTTTTGATTTTTTAAATCAGATAACGGTCACCAAAGTACGCTCGTATCGGATAGACGACGGAGGTTCTCAATTATTGTTTTAATTGCAGTTTACAAATTCTAATATCTTTTCTAGTATTCTAGATTATATATTGTATATATATATATATATATATATATATATAAAATCAATAACTACACAAAGGCGATACGACTTTTAATCAGTTCCGATTTCGACCTAATTTATTTCATACACTCTATTTTTGCTCTATAAAATCTTTTTATTACATTTATAACAGTCGGACTATATTTTATTGTATGACGTGATAAAACAGTATGATGTAGTCAAGTCAAACTCTTAAACCCGATCATATTATTATTTTGTGCACTCGGTGAAAAACATTAACTAAAAGAAAACGACGCGAATATTGATTTAGGATATTAGACGATAGTTTACTGTTAAATTACCGAATAATAGAATTTGACCCGCCTAACTTTGTACTTCTGACTGCCGTCTATAGAGCGATTCAATTCAACCGATAAATAAATAAACGTAAAAGTTAAAAATAAATTTAATGAGCTATTTTTTATTTATTTTTTTTTTATACGTAATTTCTTTAATTTATTACACAATTAAATTTTACGCCCGCAGTAAACCTGTTTAGTACGTATTATAATAATTCAATAAGAAAAAAAAATTTTAAACCATCGTTATACACGTTTTATATCTGTACACCTGTACATTATAGTACTGCTATGTCTAAATTATTTTTCTTTTCCATACATAATAATAATAATAGGTATAAAAAAATTTATTTTATTTAAACGCATATTACGTTACACGTTTATATATTAAAAAAAATAAAAAATTGTATCACTTATATTATCGGTTTCATTTAAATAATAGCCATCGTAATCGTTCGATCAAAAGAACATACGAAATGAGTTGTTACTCGGTGTTTTATGCAAATACACAATCGACTCGCCGCGAACATGATAATATTATAAATAATATGTAGTACGCAGTGTAGCATCCGACGCGCGTCGGTTGTAAATTAAACATCGATATTGAAAATCAACGACCGTCGTATCACAAACACGATAATACCGACCGTAAATTCATCAATCATATACCCAACGATATCACATAAACTTAACCACAATACGAGCTTTATTGCGAATATATTATTCGCGCTCGCAGAACGAAACGCGCGACTCGTCGGTGAGATAACCGCGATATTTCTATTCAGAATTCCTCTCTAGAAAAAAAATTCCGAACGCGCGTGTGTTATTATTATACGCCTATCACTTTTCGTTACCTCCGCCGGGAGTTTTACATCGTGTGCCTACCACCACCACCCGTGAAGAATGATCACATCACGTTGGAAAATATACGCGCGCGTTCGAGACACCGGGGCGGTATTTAGGATTTTGGCGCTCCCGGGCAACTGCAATTACAGCCGACCCCCGCCGAACCGCTCTTTCGCCGCGAGAAAATCCTATATTTTAGTGTTTTGTGCGCTGCGGTTATTTCTGGTCATCGCCTATCATTAAACTATTTTACCCGACACCGTTTGAAGAAAAAACCAGTTAAAAACGCATAATTTTTTTTTTGTTCACAAAAAAAACGCGTAAAGACCTGTTGTACCTATACGTAATATACTAATATTTAAACACTCTTATAATAGTCGCTATAGTCACACGGGCAGTAATAATAACGACGCACGTCGTTTTCACGCTCATTTCGGGCAGTTATTATGCGACGGCGCAGTTACTTAACTAGTATTATACGAACGACTGCGATAATAATAATCATCATCATCATCATCACGACGATGTTTCTCGCGTGATTATCAGGATTATGATCGGACGAGATGACACTTGCGGCGGAAACGGAGTAATCGATGAATGAAAAAAAAAAAAATGACGCCCGTCGTCGTGGCGTATATTATACACGGCACTAAATAATCTCAATAGAAACACTTCAATGAAAACGTGTCGACCGGCAGTATTATTACTGTCGGTCTTATGATCAGTCAAACCGTAGAAACGGTAATTCCGAATAAAATACAACCACTCCGAATGAAAACGTTCCGAAAAAGGGTAGTTCTCCGCGAATGGACCATTCGGCGAGACGCGCGCGTTTGTACGTTTATAGAACTCCGGTAAATAAACCGCAACCTTTTATACGGTAATATCGAGACTCGAGATTTCAGTTATTTCACCGCGGTCGTCCGCAGAACGCGAATAGGTTGAGAATGTACGACTTTCCGACTCTTTCGACGAGATTTTTACTACGGCTATTTTCGGGACAATTTCACACATTCTGCGTATTAGTCGTAAACGGTAAATTTATATATTATTCAAAATAAGCGTTTAAAATCATAATAACTATATTATAATATGAAATAAAATCACCCAACGATAATATGATAAATCATATTCAGTGGAAATCTAAAACACGCGCATATACTCGAGTAGATAGCATTAAAATATTGTATTAAAACGGCTGAGGGAAGTGTTTTAAGACCCAAAACGCCCTCTTCTCCTGTGACTCGCGCAACGATACGATATAATATTATAAAGTTGTTACTGATATGTTTTTAAAATTATTATAAAATTCAATATATTATGATGTATTGTGCGTATGGAATACGTACAGCACACGTATACATTATGAAAATACACGTCCGTATATGAGAAAATATTTATTCAAAAGAATGCCCAAAACAAAAGGATGAACCTTTATTACCGACGTGTTTTATATATTTTTTTCCTACGCGCGTTGGATTTCTAAAAGGACTTTTGCACTATTCTACCGCCGCGCCGCCGCCTTCTCCGCGTTACGACCCGCCGCGCTATACTCTCTTTCTCTAAATATATATATATACACACGAACCGTCACTATTATAACTTACTGGCGTGCCCTGTAGGAAAAATAAGTTATTCTGGCAATACCAAACGGCAGTTTGTTTTAACGGCCTCAGTTTTCCCGGGTTTATCCCCGTCTGAATACAAATGGCCAAGGATATACCGGGCGTTTCCTTCTTTCTTTTTTTTTTTTTTTCCGCCGCACCGCGCCCGTACACCCATCATCCTAGCTCGTTCGCTTCCGCCGCCGCCGGAGGGTTATTTTCCTCTCGGTTCTTATTTCTTTTCTCCTTTTTCTTATTTTTTTTTTTTTTTTAACTCGTATATATATTTCTTTCCGAATTTCCCGCCGGGTCCGCTGGGCTTCGTTACACACTCTCGTGCGCGCCGTTGTTGTAGTTGTTGTTGTTGTTGGTGGTGTTTTTTTTTTTCTTCTCCTCCTCTTCCTCCTCCTTTCTCTTGGCCCGCCGGGGTATATCCCGGTGCCGGCGGCTGGTGCAGCTGAAGCGGGACCGCGCGCGCGTGTTTCATTCCTGCCACGTAACGCTTTTAAATCGCCATGCGGAATCCAATTCCTGAACCGGAGAATATAAAAAGGGGCGAGGACGCGACAGGGTAGGGACGGAAGGAGTTGGGGGAAAAAGAAAAAAAAATACCGACGCAACGAGGACCTACTACGAGGAGAGAAATAGCGATAAAAATAATTCACGTATTTCTTGGCGGGCTTGTTTTTGCCGCCCAGATAAACCTTTATATAATAATATATATACACCGACGTGGAAATTGCGTTCGCCCCCCCCCCCTCGAACCTTGCCCCACCGTCGCGATCGGTAGAGTCGTAGGCGGAGGGTAAGGGGAAACTCGGTTTGCAATTATTTTTCTTCTTTATTTTTTTTTTTTTTTTTCGTTTTTCTTATTCGAAACCCATTTCGATCGCATCGGTTCGATCGGCGAGACGGTGGACCGGAACGTTTCGCTCGAGTTACAATATATCAGATACGGGCGAGCGGTGCTGCCGCGCCGTCGCCATCAGAAGAAGGAAAAAACCCTAGTCGATAAGTTTTTTTCTTTTTTACTTTGGATTTCGATTAAAACTACGTTCTACAATATTACGCGTACACTCGCGCGCGTATTTATATAAAAATTCGCCTCTGTGGTTAATATACGTTTTTCAATTTAATGTTTTGTACTTTTATATACGACAATAGTATATAAAATATATAAGTACGATTTTAGATAGCGGTATTGTACGAGATTTTCTATAAAAACTTCGAAACGAGATATAAAATGCGTTGAAAAAAATATGTCACGACGTTCGGATCCGATAAGCAATGACGTATAATATTTATTTACATTATATTTTATACGTCAATTTAGTTGTTTTTTTTTTTTCAATTTATACGACGACGAAAATTTCGATCTAACATAAACACGAATAGTTTATATATTTTATCGTTATAATATATACTACATTGAGAGGAGAATTTGATTCGATGTTTACGATTTCCCATTGTATTTTAATGACTTGACACGGTTAATTGTATTCATATTAACATAGTTTTTAGCCGTTCGTCAAACGTAGATTAACAAAAGTAAAAAAAAAAATTAATCCTTCGATATTAATAACGGCGGGTTAATCATAACGGTGAGACTGGCAGTAGATGACGGTTATAGTTAAAATTCTTACAGTAACGTATGAATAATTTTAGCTATTAGCAGAGTTGGGGTAATTCGAAGAAACAGTTTATTATTTCAAGAGGATATTTATTATGGTTGTAATTTTTGAAATTGCATGAAAAAAAAAATAAAACACCACGAGTAGTTGGCGGAAATAATTTAAGATAAAAGCGCGCGCGGTGAAATTATTTATTTATTCCCCTAAAACGCCTTTTAAAAATTAACGTAACTTTAACTTTTGAATTATGTTAATATAACATTATATGATGCGCGTTAAAAAATAAAAACGAAAAATAATAAACCCCGAGTATATTATATTTGGTCGGAATTTATCGGATTCGTATGCGCGCTGTGATCGTGATTTTCGGGTCGAAAATTGAATAGCGCGCGCGCGCGTTTGCGAAAAACACCATAAACTTATTACACATTGTATTTCGTTTGCGCGCGCAAACTGCCGACGACTGTCGCGGCGGACTTTTACTGTGAGAAGTTTTTCATTAATTTTTATACTGGAAACTCTATGTCGGTCATAAACCGCTTAAAAACCGATCGCGACGAAATACAAAACGTTAGTATGCGTGCGCCCACACAGATTATCGTCGTATACGGTGGTCTTCGGCGAATGTTTAAAATTACGAAAATAATCGTAATTTTTTATCGCCAATAAAAACACTAATTTCACGTTGTTTCAAATATTAGCTGCCGTCGCGCGGCCATATACACTGTACTACACATAATAATGTACACGACGTGGCGACGATTTCCAAAAGGGACAGCAATAATTATTGTTATTATTATTATATTGTACGTTAGATATATATATATATATATTGTGTCGTCGGCGGCGATTGCCTCCCCCTCACCCCCCCACGGGGTATATGGTAGTCAAGGAGTACATAATAATATATACGAGTATACGAAAACTGAGAGGAGACGAGCGCGCAAAAGAGTCGTTAAAAACGCGTCACACACACACACACACAGTGCCCGTCTGCCGCCGCGGGTCTGAAATCGTTTATTTTTTCGAACCTCCTACTCGAGCGGAATTTTATTTTTAATTTCGTCCGCCGATACAGCGCCGGCGTAATTTATTCGAGTCGCGCGGATGTCTTTTATCGGCGACGCCTTTTATTTTTGTTCTGTCCTTTTAGGTTTTTTTTTTTTTTTATTTTTTTTTTTTATTTTCCTCTCGCGATCCTCTCTCGCCAACGCGCGCGCGTTTCTACGTATTCGCTGCACACATAATATAATAATAATATAATATTGAAACCGAAACGGCGGCGGCGGCGGCGGCGGCGGCGTCTTCTCTTACGGGACGACACGCGAGGGGGGAAAACAATAAGAAAAACAAGACGTGGGCCATTATAAAAACCCATAAAGAAAACAATGAAAACGTTTTATACTTGGCACGGCCACTATGTTATAAAGGTGGGTCCGCCGCATACTGTACACGTACTGTCCGTACGAGTGTACAGCAGCGCACGTTCGTACAGGGTGTCTGTTTTAAACGCGAGCCCTACGCGTCTGGGAAAAAACGTGGCGGTTTGTGTTTCATCGTAAAATTATATTTAACGCATTTAAAAGGTGGTTTTTAAAAAAAAGTGATGTACTTACGTCTCTGCGGAGTGTCTCGTTGAAATTGGCTTGTTAAAATCTTCGATTCTGATGATGGCATCCACTCAAATCTCTGTAAAAATAAACGTCAATGAATAAAACAAAATGTACTTTATCTGGTATTTTGTTATTAAAACATATTGTCATATGTATCACGTATTATTTGTTAACAATCGTTTTTTTATCGTAATAGATAATGGAGACTTTATAATATATTCTAGACAAACAAATATGTCCCATACCTATTACTAAATTAATAAACTCATGATAAATAAGTGTATTATTGGATGTTTTTGGAGTTTTTACACAGCAACAAATAACGAAAATAATTGGATTTTTTTTTTTTTATAAACAACAGTGCCGCAGTAGATTTTTTCGTTTTATTTTTTTATTGTTTTATTGCGTTTATTGTTTTTTTTTTTTTTTTACGAGAAATATTACACATAAATAAAACCTATTATAAGTGTCACGCGAGAACGGCTAAACGAAACTTCTGGAAGATATTTTTTCTACCCCGAAATTGGACGCGTGAAAAAAGATAAAACACGTTTCACTCGAAATCTTAAACAACACAATAACGCGTAATACGTATAAGTAATATTAATTTAAAGACGATCGCGTTTGCACAATAGCATTCGAGGAGGCCACGATTGCAGCCTCCGAACTCTCGGGTCGTTATTTCATTGCCAACTACAATTCCAAAAAATAATAATGGCGTGCGTTTTTTGTCGATGACGACGTGTACGACGAAATAACATATTATTAAAATTATATTTTATACTGCCGCGAGGTGTCCCACACACGAGTATTTTTACTGATTTCGATGTCGCTTACGTACGATAATAAAAGGTATTAAAAGCTTTGTGTTTTATTTTTTCACTACAACATTTCAATGACTTTAGAACAAAAACCTCGATTTCCGATCAAAAAAAAATTAGAAAAAAAAAAAAACAAAATTGCAACAATGATTTCCGTCGTTGTCTCGGGCGAATCGCAATTATGTATTCAGTAAAGACACCCCATGAGTAAATAGTTATTACGTTTTGATTTCGACGAAAAATAAAAAAAATATCAACAAAACGTGATTATATAACCGAGCGTTAAAATGCGAGATAGACTCGTTTTAAAATGTCGCCGTGACTAAAATATCGATGCGATTATCAGTTTTAATCCATTTGCCCCCGAACAAACAAACATGATATACTATTCGCGAAGTTTTGTTGTTGTTGTTGTTCGAAACGCGATGCCGTTCGAACAACAACGGCATTACCTAATTGTTTGATAAATCATCTTTTATTTTTCTTTTATTTTTTTTAATTTACTAAATGGCCACGCCGCCGTCGCGGACGATATAATATACACACGCCGCCGCCGCGCCGTCTTCGTATATAACAGAGTTAATTTATATCGTTTGACGTTCTTTAGTGCAAAAACTTGTAAGATCCAATCGTCCTTTCTATTAAATTACGTTTGTTCCCGGTTTTGGCATCCAACTACTCTCATACCCACTCGTACACACACGCGCACGCGAGCACCCCGCCATAGGCGTACAGTTTTCTGTACAATCGTCAAATAACAATAATTATTATTATTACCATATTGTTATTCGACGTTCGTATAAACACGAGCGCGTTGCATCGCGTATACACATTATTATTACCTACACGAAATGGACGATGTATAATTAATCTTTTTGTCGGTTTTTTTTTTAATTTTTTTTTATCGTCCTCGAAGTATCTCACGCGACATGATGTTATTATTACAATAAGTATACGTATATCGAATCGACTCGTAGCGTTATCTGTATTAAAACATCGGCCACAGTACACCACTTCCTGAGAGCATCAATACGGCGCGTTTTGGTAAGAAGCCAGTGAATCGCGCACTATATATACGACGGTTCGTACGACGTATTGCATTACGATACTACGCGCACGATACGGCGTTATTATCTCACGTTCCGATTGAAAACCGCGATCGAATACGTCTCCCGAGTACATTGGAATTCATGAGAAAACACGTCGTTAAAATACACGCGGTTCTACCGGCCGCCGCCGCCCGTAATAACGAGAAGTTATTTGTTTAAAGGACATTATAAAGAAAAAGGATAGAATTTTTTTTTTTTATTAAAAATCCAGTCGTAATCATTTCGAATATAGACATATACGCGCGCGCGCAGTGTGTCATAATAACAGTCGTCGTATGAAAATAACAGTGATTATGAGAAATCCTTAAAAGCGCACGAATCGAAATTATGGTTTTCAATTATTCGTTTCTATCGTATTTAAAAATATAATAATCGTTGTGTTCAGAATCCGCGCCGTAATCGGAAACGTTCAAAAGTATAATTATTATATAATAAATAATATGTGTAAATTCGAATAATATATTGTAATTATTTATAAACGGAGGATCGGAAAACGTTGTACGCGGGCTTATTAATTTTAAATGGTTTTAATTAATTTTTTTTTTTTTTTTGTGAAACCACGAATATCACGGCGCAGAGAAAAGTTATTTAGACGAAAAAAAAAAATGAAACGTCATCAACGACGTACCTAAAGTTTTAATAACGATTAGGTAAAAAAAAAAAAAAACTCAAACGACCGTTACCGGAGTTCCTCGAATTTCTGCAGTAGGTTTAAATTATAATATGCCGAAACTAATTCTCTCCAGAAATATTAACCGTATAATTATATTATTGTAAGCACGTCGTTATTATGATAAAAACTTTTTTCGTCAAGCAATCTAATAATACATTGTGTAAACGAAACATAAGTTTATTTTTATTTACTTATAAAAGTGTGGAGCGCAGTGCGTAAGACTATATTATACGTATTGTTATAATTGCCACAGTAAGTATTTCCTTATAGTGAGTTTCCTTTAGTTTAATATCTATTGCGTGCACTTACGACACGATTATATTATATTTCGTATACTAACAGGCGCGCCCGTGTGTTTAATTATTCGTTTGTATTCGTACAGACGTTATCAAAAGTAATAGGTACAAATAACACAAAGTCGTCTTCCCGCGGTACACACAGTCTTTATATTATACTGTTGCAGCGAGGTATTAATGAATGGGGCCGGGAAATTCATGCATTTGCATGTTTTTACCGAGTAAAAAGTTATTAGATAAGCTACTAATTTCAATCACGTCCTAACAAGTTCAAAAATGGAATTTCATTTTGCATATTACGAGGTTTTTTTTTATATACAAATGTGCATATTTTAAAACGAATAATAATTGTACTTTACTGCAAGAGTATGATTTTTTTGACGCTCAAAAAATGTACTTTAAGTAGTTATGTCGAATGTAATTTTTTGAAAAACGTGTCTGCATGAGAATAAATAGTAGTGAAAATGTTATACATTAATACGCGCCGATTTCATTAGTGTTGAACGAAGCGCTTTGTTTAAAAAAATCAATTGCCCGATAAACGTAGTTTGTTTTTATTTGAAAACGTATCCAAATCACAAATTTAAAATTAATAATAATTCTTAAGATAAGTAAAACGCAAACGTATTTTATATTTAGTTAAATCATAGGTATATCTATTTTTTCCGTCATTTTAATTGGTATCAAAATTTTATATCGAACATTTTTTTGGAAATAATTATTAAAAAAAATAATTAAATGCATATTTTAGTTATATTAAACGCATATTTGCATGCATATCATAGGTGTGCGCGCGGGGTGTGTAGGGTCTGCGGCTGGCACACCCTGCGAAAAATTCCGCCTACTTTCAATTTTTGTTATCGTTGTAAAATTAAAACATTTATTATTTCAAATCTACAATTTTAACTGATCAGTGATAACTTTGCAATGTTTACTATCGGGCATCGGCCATATGGATAACGATACATTTATTGATTACCATAAAAAACCATTTAAATCAAACATAGAACATCGAAGGCAGGGGCGCAATTTGGGAAAAACTACTGGGGTAGCAAATTGTTACAGAAAAACATAAACCTCCAGAAATAAATGAATCGTTAACACATTTTTAATATCAAATAAGATATTAACAGTGTACCTATTTTAGATTAATATTTAATAATAAAAAGCGAAATTAAAAAAAAAAAATTAATAAACCAATTAAAATGCAATAGGTACGTATTTTTGATTTAATTTAATTGATTAACGGATATTATTGAAAATAACAATGAGCTCGATGGAAATATTTACGAATTACGTATTAAGACAGAAATAAAAAAAATAAAATAAGAGGTTATATCATAATAATAAAGACAATAAAGTAGATACTGATCGATAACTGATCCGTTCGATTTTTATACGCGAAAATCACGAGATTATTTTATGGGATGGCAAAAATATGATTTAGACGCCTATGGCCCGCCTGTCTATAGACGGTAAATAAATATAATAAGTACTACTTACGGCCTGTCGTCGGTGGGTTGCTGTTGAGGGGTTCGGTGTTCGTATTGAAATGAAGTAAGTAATAACAGATAAAAAAAAAAAAAGTCACGGTTAAAAGTTAGATTAGTCGTCGACGAGATAAATAATAACAATCGGCAACATTATTATGACTATTACGGAGAAAAATACGTAAAGACCGAGACGAACTTTCCGAACGGCTGTCGACACTAGACTGGTCTGCGTTGGTAAGCTGCTGAACTTTTGCACGTCAAACGAGCGGTATTGGAAGGATTTCGCGCGCTGAACGGCTATCATTGGTCGGGTGGCGCGCACAGCTTGGCTTTTCATTGGCCGTATCACTGACGTAAACTTTCTGTTATTCCGATTTCACGTAAACACACGTGTTATATAATTGTTATTAGTGTTGTCGCATAATTATTACACAATTATTATACATCGTCATCGTCATTATTTTCAATAGTTACATAATTGTTACATATTAAGTAATTTCAAATTATTACAGTGAAACTTCTGAATAGCGGACACCCGCGGGACTGTTAGAAGTGTCCGATATTGGGAGGTGTCCGTTATTGGGAAAAATCGATAGAGTAATATTTATGTATGATATGAGGCTGTGCCGAGACTTGAAAACATGTCCGTTATTTAGAGTAACTATTGTTACATAATTATGTAATCATGACGAAATATCGTCATCGTCATTATTTTCAATAGTTACATAATTGTTACATATTAAGTAATTTCAAATTATTACAGTGAAACTTCTGAATAGCGGACACCCGCGGGACTGTTAGAAGTGTCCGATATTGGGAGGTGTCCGTTATTGGGAAAAATCGATAGAGTAATATTTATGTATGATATGAGGCTGTGCCGAGACTTGAAAATATGTCCGTTATTTAGAGTAACTATTGTTACATAATTATGTAATCATGACGAAATATCGTCATCGTCATTATTTTCAATAGTTACATAATTTTTACATATTAAGTAATTTCAAATTATTACAGTGAAACTTCTGAATAGCGGACACCCGCGGGACTGTTAGAAGTGTCCGATATTGGGAGGTGTCCGTTATTGGGAAAAATCGATAGAGTAATATTTATGTATGATATGAGGCTGTGCCGAGACTTGAAAACATGTCCGTTATTTAGAGTAACTATTGTTACATAATTATGTAATCATGACGAAATATCGTCATCGTCATTATTTTCAATAGTTACATAATTGTTACATATTAAGTAATTTCAAATTATTACAGTGATACTTCTGAATAGCGGACACCCGCGGGACTGTAAGAAGTGTCCGATATTGGGAGGTGTCCGTTATTGGGAAAAATCGATAGAGTAATATTTATGTATGATATGAGGCTGTGCCGAGACTTGAAAATATGTCCGTTATTTAGAGTAACTATTGTTACATAATTATGTAATCATGACGAAATATCTATTATATACATGACGTCATAAGTATCTATGTACTAATAACTGATCTGTTCGATTGTTATAAGTTTCCGATTTTAAAAACGCTATTTTTTATCATGAAAAAACGTGGGGTAGCGATCGCTATCGGTGCCTATGATTTAAATATGCCAATGATGCATATTTTGATAGTTTTTAGTGCGTGAACTTCCGGGCCCCATTAATAGTAAGACATTATAACAATGCGGAAATGATGGTGAAAAAATTAAATAAAACGCGATTACAATTGTTGGGCACCGTGTATTATAATATTATGACTGCCGAAACAAAAGCCTACCGAAATAGTCCTCCGTTGTCAGTACAAAATTCTATACTGCCATTATGCACATAGATATAATATAGCCGAGATGTATATTATACATATTATTATAGTACCTTAAACGTATGAAATTATTGTTCTCGTTATAAAATCGCTCTTTTATCGCCCTGCAGACTTGATGACATTAAACTCGTACTTATAAACGCGCGCCTCGTAACAATGTGTTTATTAGGAAAAAAATGGAAATAAAAACTGGTTTAACTGAAATAATACAGTATATATATGACTGCAGGGAGCAATAGGAATTAGATTTGACACACCCCTATATGGCGTGTCTAAACCTATTGTAAGCTATGGTAAATACGTAATACGTATTCATTACAAATGGGTTGCAAACGTTGAATACGTACATTATAATATTATATAGTTATTTAGTTATTAGGGGAAACGCGAGTTAGTAAACGTGGCCAAGAGTCATAAAACAAACTGCCGACATACCTAACACATTGGCGCGTTAAATCTGTTGTTGGTTACACGATTGAACGAAAGACGTCGAAAACGAGCGATCGGGTTAAGTTCGAGCACCTCAAAACGTCGTCGCGGCGGTGCACCGCGGTGGCGCCCATCAAGACGTATAGTCTCGCGCGTGACGTCGGCGCGACCGATCGCGTATAATTTTCTCGACGAAAAGCGGCTCGTGATGACGGGTGCGTTTGTGCAGCGTACGTAAGCGTACTATATATAGCTGCAGTGTGCACACACGACACGCGCGGTAAACCGTCCGGGTCGTCATTACTACCGCTACCGCTATTATTATTATTTTTATTATCGCTATTATTAGGTATTACTACGCGACGGAATCGGTATTGAAATGGTTTTTACGACCAGTAAACACAGTCGGTCGGCCCCGGTCGAGGGAAAGAATGAAAAAAAAACAATGACGGACGGGGACGGTCGAAAAAAAACACACACACACACACACCGCTCGCGCTCGACTCTTGACGATATAATCACGCGCGCGTCCGCGTCGTTTACGAGATTTACGCGGCTGTTATTTTTTTTCGTTACCGGTATAATACGTATATGTGTATACGAAACAAACATCGCTGCGCCGCACGACAACAATATAATCGCCGAATTAATTAGCATTAACGGGTCGTTAAAGTAGACGTACTTTACGACTGTTCGTGTAACGCGTAGAGAGATATTATACGACCGTGTGTGTGTGTGTATAGGTATGCGCCGCAGTATATATCATATAATATGTACCTTTGGATATAATATATAAACAGACAATGTACGTGAGTTGTATATGTGCGCACGTAAGTAATCGGCCGGTGATAGTCGGTGGGGGTCGTAGTTTACAACCCGTTGCGTTCCATAATTTCTAACGACGAGCACGCACTGTGCACGCATGCACGTTATATTATAGCGATGTACAGGTCCTACATCCTGCGACGTCGGCGAGTCGTACGCCAGCGCACCCGTTTGTATACGCGTACTGTCTCTCCGTGAACCTATAAGCGTGTGCGTGCGAGTCCTTTTTTTTTCCCCGACAGACTCGCGTCACGTCACGTTGTGTGCCCGCCGCGACTTTTTTACGACCTACTCACGCATACGTTAGAAAGACTAGATAATGACGTAATCTCGAGCCGTGATATCTATATTTTTAATACGGCCAGTGTCGTCGAGCTAACGAACGACGACGGCAACTTTCGTCGTTCTAAAAATTGTTATCAGTACATCAGTATACAGTGACCAATTATTTATCACCGTGTCCGCGCGAGAGTATAATATGCGCTCGACCTCCTCTAAACGTATAAACTCACATAAGCCGTATATAATCGTGTAACATAATTCGATTCGATTTTCAATCGCGATACTGTTCAAAATAACACGAACCGAAGAATGTTGTGTACGACTATTTTGCGATTTCATTGAAGTGAAAAAAATCCAAGTTTTTTTTTGCACATCCCCTGGGGTCGCGCAGAACGAATAATAGGCACGAATACGAAACATTTAATAACTATTGGATGTTTTGCATCACCTTTACTACTCGCGGGGCCGCAGCTAGATCCTGGAAGGTTAGGCGAGAGGTAGCCTGGGGTACAACATCGCTATAAAGACTCGACTTACTGCGACAGCGAACATTTACCACTGAAATAATTATAAACAATGAAAATCACGGTCCTGCCCATAAGATTTTAAACGTTTTGTCCACCGAAAAGAGTCTAACGGACCAACTATTATTTGCTGATGTTTATTTTACAGTCGATTAAAAATATTGAAATTTTACTTGACATAATTTTCAATTATTTCTTTTTCGACGAACATGGACAAACTACTCGGGGCACAAATTTGAACTGTTTGCAGCCATGATGGTTACTACTATTGCCGGATCTCGCTACAGCCCAGAAACTATCAAATAACGTATATAATACAATATATTTATATATTATATAAACTACGCTACGCACGCGATATCATGACGTCTAATGGTACACGAAGCTATTATATATTATATCATTACAATATAACATATATATTATAAATGTATATGACAGCCAACGCCCGTACAATACAGATTTCCCCGGCAGACGATCCGTATAGTAGAATAATACGATATTTTATCATGCCTTCGTATAGTAGGTGTGCGCGATAAAATATATTATACCTGTCGGCTGTATATATATACGAGTATAATAGTAATTATTATTATTATAACGACCGGCGGCGGCGGCGGCGACGAGGAGAAAAAAAGAATTTTTATATTATTATACGTCGTGTAAAAGAACGCGTATAGTATGCGCGACGTTTTTATAATGCTTTAATGTATTTTATTATTACGTTATAATAGTATTATTTCGTATGGTAAACGAGCGCGACGGCGGCGGCCAGGCGCAACATGGCCGTCGTGATTAATGCTACCGGTAACAATGGCTCCGGGTGACCGGTCTCGCGCGCGCGTTTCTACCTGGCGATTGAGACATAACTCGGCCCCGAGAGACGGTTACGGGGCACGAGGGTCGAGCGGCGACGGCGCGCAGAGGGGCGGCCGCGCCGTCCGCCGGCTCGCGGCTGCTGCGAGAGACGATAAAGTAACTGATTGTAAACAATAATGATAATAACGATTCACCGACGATGGGCGAATGAATATACACTCGTTCACGACGACGTGACGTTAGCACGCGATTTTTTACCGCGCGAAAATGTATACAACGCGTGTGACAAACGAAACGCTCGCGACTTGACACGTAAAGGGCTGATAGAGAATAAATAGCCTCGAAATGGACGCCGGAGCATGCAGGACTGCATCGAGTTCGGGACAAAGTGTAGTCTTGGGGACTTTAATCTTGCAAACTAGTGGATGAGATTTAAAACATTCAAAGATATTACCAACGTGTTCTCAAAAGACAATGAAATGCCACAAAAATTTCAATAATCGTGAAAATCGTTGAAATAAATACATTTTCTTTTAGATATTATAAATAATAACGACAATAACAGTGATCTACAATTTACAACGACGTGAGAGTTATAATAGTTTTTTTTCTACGGTAAAATCATTCGTTATTATAATGTAATCTCTATTATTTTACGTTCGTTGTTAGGACTTTATACGTTTAATTTTATTTCTAAAATACCCGTTGGATATTATACCGTAAAATCAAACTAAGAGAGCGGAAGATTGTGGGAGGTTGGTGCGCTCTGAATAGTTGTTGAAATTCTTAAAAACCATACAAATCCACATCACTGTTCCAATCTATTAACAATATTGACTTGAAATATATTTCTGTTGGTTGGAAAAAAAAAGTAGAGAAAATATACAGCAGCGTACCGGTCGGATTCAGAGGGGGAGGGGACTTAGTTATGTATAGCCACCACCTCCTCCAGCCTAAATACGCCACTACGTGTGACTGCGTATCCCGTCAGCCACATTATATAATTTATTATATTCTCACATCGTATTATTATATGTATTAATACATCATATACTGCACATATATATATGATATTGTTCAATTGTCGCTCGCTTATATGATATAACAATATACAATAGTGTATATATGGTATTAGACATATAAATTGTAATCTGCCGCCACCCGCCCAGGATCTTTTTCCCGGGATAATAATTTAAAAGGGATTTTAATAAAGACTCTCCGCGGGGCAAATAACGATAGCTGTGCAACGGTTTGTTGTGCTTTAAATTACAATAACGCGGCGCGTTAACTGCCTCTGTAGCAGCGCACCCGTCGCTATTATACACACGTATATACTATATATATATCGGACGACGCGATTTTCCTTTTGATCTCTTTATACGTTCGGTTTTTTTCTTCCCCGTATAATCTATTATATCGTTTCTTTCTAGGGATTCTTTTTTCGTTTTTTTTTTTTTTTTTAATCGAGTTCTAAACGGCGTGTGTGGACATGTTTATTGCTCGCGACGTCTTTGTGTATAGTAATACGTCGTATATAATACCATATAATATATATATATATATATATGTACGGTCGAATTAAAAATCGTTACGCGCCGCGCCGCCCGAGAAGGAAAAAAGAAAAGAGAGACCGGAGGGACGAGACGGGTGTCGGCCCGCTGCTGTTGGCGGGCGCAGCGGCGGCGGCGGCGACGGCGGCGTCGTCGTCGTCGGTGCCGCCGGCGGGGATCGTGTGACAGAAAATTATATTACATAAATATATATTTAATATCCTTAGGATATAACGCGTACAGGTTTCATGCCGCAGCGTGTAAACATCACAATATGATCCGCTGCGAGCGTACGATTGGTATCTTACAGGCTGAAGGGTTACCTCTGCACACGTATAATAAGCGCGTGTGTAAGCGATAACGCATAGTATATACAGGATGGCCCGTTGCGATGTCCTGACGGAAATCGCTCCGAGAATATTCACTTTTTTTTTTTCTTAAACGTTATCGTTTCGGTACAATCTTACATTAAAGGATCGCGCATTAAACAATTATGCAGGTCGAATTTGTATTCTGGACCAACTTGAAAAAGTGACTTTTGAATCGCATAGTATAGTTATAGTTCATTGGAACGAATGGTTACGACGATTTCAACGCATCGCGATTGAAAATCGAACGATATTGGTTTCATAGTTTTTAGCGATAGTTTTTACAATAATTATTGTACGAACGTGTGTTGTAATCAAATGCAAAGCCGATAGTTACATTAGAGAATTATTAGTAAATCGATATAAATCAAATAAAATTTTCAACGTTTTAAGATGGATTTTACCGAGGTACTTATGCGACAACACTATCTGCACACGTAATATCGCAATAATAAATGAGGAGTTTAAAATTATTGCGAAGAACCGCGCTAGAACGAAACATTCAAAAAAGAAATTATAACATGTCCGCGGGGCGATATTTCAGTCGGGACATCACGGCGCGGGCCGCCACCCTGTATATTATAATAAAAGTCCTACATAATTCAAAACCCGCGCGCACCGGAGCATACCGGAGTTCCCAAGGGTCGTTTTCACCCCATACGTACATTTTCATACTTTCGGTACAGGTATGTTTATTTTTTATTTTTCTACAGAATAATAATAATAATAATAATAATGATAATATCGATATCCCGTCCGAAAACGACCGCCGTGTGCGCGCGCGTTATATACACAGCCGAGGTACACGTGTACCTATATAATTGTCGTGAAGACTGCTCCGCGCAGACACTGATGGGCCGTATATATTACGTGTTTTATTATATACACACACACATATATGTATATACGCGACATTGCCTATAATACGTCTAATATGGGGGACTCGGACAATAATAATATACACTAGGTATAATATATTATATTATATATACATACGTCTAATGCGTAACAACTACCGCCGCGCCGTGGGGTACACTCGAACGGTTAATTTTATCACGGTTTTATGATGCGTTTTTGAGTGTGTGTGTGCGTGTAGGAGCAGCTTTAACGCGTTTATAATACTCGACGTCATCGGCCCCTATATAATATGATATTACCTGAATAATTATCGTCTCCGTGTACGGCGACGCACCTCTATTATTATACCGCGGTATACTAGCCCCGAGTACCTACGTATACATACACGTACCTTAACGCGTACGAACTGCCGCGGTATAGGAAATTAGATATTATGCCCATACGACGAGATCGTTTTCGGTGTCAGTTATTGCCACGGTTGTCATTCCGATTATTTAACGATAATAATCATTAAACGAATTGAAAAAACACGCTTTATCACGTGTAAGATAATTATTTAACTCGTAGCGATGACTTAAAAATCACGACAGAGGCATATTATAAACAAATGAATATTGTATAACAATCGAAAACCCCTGTGAGTATACCTGTACGGTGTCCTTATATAAAGCTAAATGTTAGTCTCGACTTTTAAATTGATATAAATACAGGTACACGAGGAACCTCGCGAGGAAAAGAAAAAATAATTTACTAAAAAATAAAATCGTCGAGTATAAACGGAGGAAATCAATAGTTAAATATATTGTATTTGTCGAACGAGGCATAATGACGGTCTACAAATGATACGCCGTGTTGTAGACTAGACGCGTATTGCAATATCAAGTCTGCCAAGCAATTCCGAGTTTGGCATCTCTGCCAATTCATAATCGATACGCAAAATATAATAAGACGAGATGTATATTAAACTATCGAAACAGAACGTATCCAATAGTAAAATAATTAACTTGTACTCGCTTATAAAATATTACAATATAATATAAAAGAGTATATTATGCAATTTATACATGTTGCGGTCTATTTCTATTTCATTTATTTATTTATTTCTATGCGCGCCACAAACAAACTGTATACGTTACGTGTTAATAAAATAAAACGATTTATTTATCGAAATTGTGAAATATGAAGAACTTTAATGCAGAACAATATATTCTATTATTCGTAAACCTACATAAATAATCATAATATAATGCACTCGTATTGTCGCGTTGAATTGCATTCGTTCCAAGTCTAACGATTCAATAAAATATAAGCTAAATAATAATAATAATAATAATAATAATAATACGTAATATAACGATAGTGATATTTTACCGAAATATTTATTCACGTCGTCGTCGTACGATTTCCGTGTTTTATGATCGCAATTCGTGACGCGCACAATGGAGGGGCGGCGAATGTTTAATTTCGAAAAAGGGCTGAAACCGGCCGCGACGTCCGCATTAATCGCGAGAACATGAATAAATAAGACGCAATGGCGCGTTTCGAGAAAACTTTAAGCGAAAGGAGGGTCAAAGTTATGCCGCACTTAATACAGATTTAACGCGCAAAGAAACGCGACATTTCTCGTTTCCGTATTTATATTGTATACGGCTACGTACCTATATATGTATATATATGTATATACGCATACTATGCTATATAAGAAACATTTCGTTTTTTTATTTTATTTATCTAGAGCTTTATATTCACGAGGTGGAAAAACGCGAACCGTTCCTCCGTGGCGTTTTAAATTTAACATTATTGTGTAATATTTTCATTTTTACTAAACAGTAATATTACCACACCGCGCTCTCTCTCTCTCTCTCTCTCTCTCTCTCACTATATACGTATATAAGGAAGCCAACTTTTTTTTCCTCCCGTTCTGCTGTAATAATAAGAAAATATTATCGCGGGAATAAACACACCTGGTTTCTTAATCGAATAATTTTTTTTCTCTCCAACCCGCGCGAAAAGGAAAAAAAATACCGTATAATTATTTATATTCTAGAGTAGTTTTTGCATTTAAATTTAATACGCGCCTAAATGTTTTCGGGAACAGTTTTTCAAGACGATTACGTACATACATACGATACACAATGACGTCTCGAATTAACGGGTAAAATATAATTATGTTGGTACACGTACATCAGCGTACAGGTTTAGTGCCTACTTATATTTCATAAAAAAAAAAAAAAAACCAATATTATAATATTGAATCGTACGTTTTCTCAATAGGCTTCGTGCGACATGTCTTCAACTGCGATCGGCCAAGTATGGACAGGATTTTATTTCAGGAAGTGGTCAAAAAACTTTTCCCTCTCTCCGTCCGAAGTTAATTTTTTTCCATCCGAGTTTTCTAACGATAAGTGTTTAATTTTTTTTTTTTTTAAATAGTATCAAATACTCCCAACTTGACGAGCTAAATTTTTCCACGATCGGCAGATACTGATCAATTAATTGATTTCAATGCAGTGACATCGAGTTATTTGTTTCCCTTAAAACGCAAATTTAAAACGTACAACTAATCTGTATTGAAAAGACGCGATGTATGAAATAGACGATTCCAGAATATTATAAACCGACTAGAAAATATTTTTTTTCTAATATCGATTTTATTTTTTTATGAAACGTTAAAGTTTTTCATTTGGCTTCAGATTCGTTTCACATTTTTCTTGATTAACTCGACTTGCAATTGAGTTACAAAAATTATAGTTCACTTGTCCGGCTTTACACATACTTTACAATCATAATATTCGGTATTTTTTTATTCGATATAATATTCGTTCCGACGTAGTAGCAATTATCGACACCGAATCGCTTCGCCACCCCACTCAAAACTGAACCCTCTCCGAATAGAGCACACCTCCAAATAGTGAACGGAATTTAACGGACGAGTTGACCTACAGAGCGTATACTTTATTTAGAAGTTTTCGGCGACGTGGACGGCGTCATCTGTTTGCGAGTTATATAATAATAATAATACGACACAATATTATATATATATATACACTACAGCTCGTAATACGCGTGTAGCGCACGCGATATTATTATTATTATTATTATTATATGTGTACAGTGTACACATACGTCGTCGTAAAAACGCGTTTACTGGCTGCGCCGCTGCTGGTGCTCGTGAGCGCCGCGCCATAAGGCGGCCCTCGCGTGTGTTTGTTTACGGCTGCTGAAACGCTACGTGTGCGGCGTGTGTGTGTGTGTGTGCTTACGCGCGCGATTTTCCTTCTCCCGCGGAGTCGGCAGCACAGTGAAATTTAACGGGAGACTTTAATCGGCCAATTATAGGGTTATGAAAACCGAATTTCCCCGCGCCACCGCCGCCGCGACCGACGCCCGAGATAAGGACGAACCGGGCTTTTACCCGTCACGCCGATTTATGCGTTCAATTTTCTCGGGATAGGTATACGCGCGCGTATTCTATACGTATACATGTATAATACAGCCGGCGGCCGCGACGGTACAGTTCTATCGCATCGGCATCCGGTCTGGCCCCGCAAACGCCCGCGCGCAGAGTAGGGCGGGCAGGATTTGTCGAGCGCGCCGGCGAAACGTGTCCTTTATCGCGCTCGTAATTTTTTTTTTCGCAGTCTTCCCCCCCTCGTCCCGCGACGCCAGCCGGTTTAATCGAAAACGCGCCGTCCTTATACTGCACTGCAAACATCACGCGCGAGCGGTTCGCGAATACACATTTTCCCGTCGCCATCGTGTATAATATGTCCTATGTCGCGAACACTTTAACACTAAAAATTATAATAGTTTTACGCGACAATGTTGTACACACACACACACACACACACACACCGTGACATAATAAAATATAGAAAGGATAAGGTTCGAATTTCCAGGACGAGCGGCAGTGGCGTATTCTGCAATAGATACCAGGCCCGGGCCTACGCAAAAGTTTTTCTAGTCAAACATTTTCTAATGAAGATAATTAATCGCCAAAGTTAGGTAAATTAATAACAATTATGACTATATAAACGTAATTGAAGTTCGTAAGAAAGTTCAATCGAAATGGGAATGATCGCTTCTGAAGATTTAATATTAATACAACATGACGACGAATCGTAGAGTTTATTTATTTGTCGTCTGTACGCCGCGAGCGAGATAAAAGAACGATGTAATCTGCATGAGAGTTCGTTGCGATACACGTACATAAAAATGCAATGTGACCGAGCAAACGAAACGCGCATAGTCGACGTCGGCGTCGTCGTCGTCGTATACGTGCGTCGAGCGAACTGACGATAAATCGACTTTTTATCGTCCGAACACCGTTGCGGCGCGCGTCGGATTTATATGCGAAAGATGGAATCGTCTCGCTACGGCGGCCCGTGGACAGACCGTGCGCCACGGCTACGACAGCGGTCGTAGTATACGATGGATAAAACGCGAATAATAAAAACAAAATTATCGTTTATGATAACGTAAGAGCCGTTTATGACGTTTATAATAATATTACGAGTGTGCCCGCCGCCGAGGCGTAACGCGAGACGCGCGGCGAAACGACGCGACATCGCCCCCCCCCGAAAGGTCGAAAACGCGAGACGTACGTTGTTATTATTATTAATTTGACCGGCGTCATAGTGTTTATCGGGCGAATCGATGCGAACGATATGGTCTCTAAGTACATACGAAAGCGCGCCGCGAAGGTCGATATAATCACGCGGACGGTGTTGTTATTACAGTCGTATAAATCGAAAAGCGCATCACGTCACGCGCGCACACGACGAATCTATAAACGACCGTTCCAAGACAAAGTATATTAAATAGGTATACCTATTACGGTACCGATCACAGAGCGTAGGCGGTAAAAATTCAACGGCGCGTATATTATATAGTATGGGAGAACGTCGTCGGTGTTCGGATCGAGATTAGAAATCAACGAGCGAGAAAATAACGCAATTATTTGATTCGCGTCCCCGGAGTGGGAATTAAACCGCGGCGGCGCGCGTGTGCTCGGAAACTATCGTAAATGCGATTCGCAGTGCACAATAATAATGATAAAATTAATTATACGGCTAGGATTTAAATGCGACTATAATTGTTCTATAAACAAAAGAACAATCTTAATCTGACTGGTTTTAAATGAAAGTCAGAAGAAATTCTTTTATACGCGTTTTATAATTTCAAATGATGAGACACGAACGTACGAACTAAAGTACTTGCGCGTAACACGGTGTACAGAGCCGCTAAAGATGAAACATCAACGGAAATAGGATTACGTTTAGAGATTAATCAGACGAAATAATCGATTTCCAACGTACGATAATGATTAGAGAAGTGTTTTCGATAGCGTAATAACTACGGTTTCTATATTATTATATCGTATATACGAATCGATTACGACTGCAACGTGCAAAAGAAACGGGTCAATTGTTTGCGGAAACTCAGCCGCGTATTTATCCACAACGCATTCGTAATCGTTTCCGAGTGATATTGCGACGACGACACGTACAGGATTACGAAAAAACCGTATAAATAAACACATCGTTTTTTCCCGTTTGCCTTGAATCCGCAGATCGCGATAGGAAACTGTTGGCGTTCGACGGAGGACGACGGAAAAATCACTCGACACACGCACGAGCGTCGTCGCCTACGTAGCAGCAACGCGCGCATATTATTTGTCGTCACGCCACTGTGAAAACAAGTACCGGATATAAACTCGATTTAACTATAAAATAATACCGATATCGATTGAAAGGTTTTTTTGCGTTTTGACAGGGTCGTAGCAGAGTCGTGAAATTAAAATACTATTTAAAGAATAACATTTTTTTTAAATATAATTAAAATACCGTAACGTCTTGGCCATTATCACGGGGGGGACCTATTGTATATTATAATAGTAATAGTGTTTAAAACCAAACGTTAATTAAAGTCCGCCGCTCCGCGGGGCACCGTATTCCCCGTCCGCGCCGCGCGCAGCGTACAATTTACTTCTCACTACCGCCGTAAAACATTTACGATTATTATTATTGCCGATAATTTAGTTATTTACACGAGAAGGATGTCTCGTATAATTTCACTGTCTTTCAGTGTCTGAGAGTTGTTCAAACGGTTAATATACGCAGTGAAAATTATAAAAAAAAAAACAAGTACTTATAGATCGCGCGTCTCGCGGTAATTAACTCGCTTTACAGTTTACTGTAATGGGTACGGTTCATCAAGGAAATCGACTCAAAAAGCATTTAAATATATATATATATATATACGCAAGACTTATTAACTAATAGTAGTTAATATGTTAATATAGTAATAAGTAATTACTAATATTACCGTGCGCCAATAAACATAGATAAATAGTATACATACACGATGTCGTCGCCGCGTTATACCAACATTTGTTTAT
Organism: Drepanosiphum platanoidis; assembly: GCA_948098885.1. NCBI lineage: Eukaryota > Metazoa > Arthropoda > Insecta > Hemiptera > Aphididae > Drepanosiphum > Drepanosiphum platanoidis. Next base: position 7,316,766 of record OX402535.1, read on the forward strand.
GATTCCTTAACCGATCGCAGGAAATCCGAGTCCCGGAAGTACCTAAATCATTTCTGTTGATTTTTTATGTTTAACTTTTGTTTTAACAAGAGTCGATTATTCGAATTGATTTGAATAAATATACCATGTATTCCCGATACTCAGCAGCAACATCAACGCATTCGATTTGATACTTTACTGGTAGACGTTTGATTTCTAATTTGTTATACGACAAATCCTTTCGATATCAACATAAAATACGAGTAAATTAATTTTCTCAAGAAGACCATCACGAATATAATTACATAACTACAGTTTATTTTACATCGTAAATTCTATAAAATATCATAAATCGTATTTTTACCTCGCAGTTGATACTGTTATACTTAAACGAATATTAGGATTTTGAGAAGACGTCATACGTTTGTACGGGGTTGTATATAGGCAATTTCAGCAAAATATCATGAAAAAGGATAATATATTTGTCAGTATAATTATTGTACTATATATTACTAAAAAAAATTCAGAGTAACTTACAAGTGGTCTTGCGAAATTCGTGCAAATCGACTTCGGAAACAAAAAAAAACTGTATCTGCGATGGAGCGTTTCTATTGATTTTTTTGTCTAAGACTCAATATATACCTAATCGAACGGAAAACCTGATCGACAAAACACATTGTTCGCGAGCAATTGAGTTCTATTGGTTCCACTGAAAAAAAAGTATTCTATCAAATCGCAAAAATAGTCGTTTGCCGTTGACGAAAAAATATAACTCTTTTTACAACAAACACTATGATTTCGTACCTATGCGTCTAGTTCGGGGGCGTCCGCGGTAGACCGACAAACATATTTTCCTCTATAAATCCGTTTTTTCATCGATTAAAACGATTTCGACCACACATCAATGCAACGGGACGTAATCTGCAAAACAAACTATCGACGACGATAAATTATATCGTATGACCTAACACGCGGTTTAAACGTCTTTCAGAGACCCAACACTCCGCCCTGCTCTGAAAACGTCCCGAGTTTCGACGATAAAAGCTTTTGCCGCGAACAATGACTACACCGCGCCTCGTGTCTTTCGCCGCGAATAGTACCTATAGCCTCCCCTGTCGTCCGTCAATACGTTTCTGTGCCCCAGGATCGCGGTAAATATTATAAAAGCGGGGACACGATGGGCGGCGATTATTCGTCCGGACAAAAAGAACGTCATCGAGAACGATACGAGGGGCGGCGGCGGCGAGAAACGACGTTTGGTTTGAGGAAAAGGTGGCCTCGTTCACACATTATATCATAATATGTTATTACTATACGTGTCCGCGCGTCGTCGAAACCGTCGCAGGAGTGGTAAGGGGGGTCGCGCGCTTGATCACAAATACGTATTTGCCCGCGTGACGTTATATCGCGTACACAAGACAATATATAAGTTCGGGACCGCATCAGAACGCGATATATAACACCGACCGTGTAGTTCAATATATACATAGGTGAGCATTACGAGTATTATATTATTAATATTACAAAGGGACGGCGGCGGCGGCGGGAAACCCGTGACAAATTGACGGGCGGCGAATGATATAATACGTTGGCCATTGCGGTCGCGAACGAGGCCGCGCGAATACAATATAAAACACGTAACGCGCATAAGAAACGCGTCGAGTGTGAAAATTAAATGAGCCAGAAATGAGATTTCGATGTTACAATAATATTATATAGAGATAATACGACGCGTCTGTCGTACGATTTCCCTCGCCATTGTTGTGCGCCACGCCGCCCCACTCGACGTCGTATATATTTATTATGTTTGTAGACGGTACACACGAATACAAGACGCGATACGTTTGATACGACCGCCTGCCTACACTTTCACAGCGCTCGCGTGCGAATAAAATAATGAACGACGACGAAGCGACGTTGAAATCGCGAATGACGTTACGAAAGAAAAGAAAAACCTGGTCTCCGTTTCGGCAGCGCGCCGCGACGATTGTAGTCTTTTCATAAAAAAAATCGTCGTCGTCGTGCACGCGTGGCTTGGAAACGGAATCGTTGTTATTTTTCCCGTCCAGGTGCAGCAGCCACTCCACAATAACGCGACGTTATTATTACTGCGAGTGACGGCCATACAGAGTAAATACGTTCAATACACAGGGACCGATCCGTCGTGTGATCTTCCGACGAATTCGTGGTCTCACGCGCGCCGTCCTATAGGGCTACTCGAACTAGTAATGCACTCGCTAAAACGACGCCTTTTCGAGTTTATGTTGTATAAAAGAGCACTTTAAATCGGATAAAAAAAGAAATCATCGGACATCTAATATTAGCGGAGGCGCCATTGGTTTTCGCGCTTCGTTTTTGGTCTCGACTGACTTCCACGATGACCCGATTGTTTGGACATTTGAATCCAGAGAAATATTCACTATCATCAACAGTCTGATAGTTAAACCCGCGGTCTTACAGAGAGTAGCTACCATACATTATATGCTCATTATTTACCGCTGTGAATAGCTATATCGGGTTTCTATCACTTTTTTCTAAACTTTATAGACGAGTGTTTGTCGATCTCACTTTGATACGATGAAAAATCTAGCGAGAATAGCAATAATCATACATCGATGTCACCACAGTATTATTGTATTGAGCATAAATATCGGTTATCGGCTGATCGCACGTTTTACCTACGACGACGCTTTAATCGTCAGATAGCCGCGTTTGTCGGTAGATTACACGTTGGACCGGTCCTCGTGTATATTTAAATATTTTCCAATTCGTAGAGTTTATTGTATTTATTATTTTTTTTTTTCGATCTTGCCTACGACGACGGTTGAATAACACGTTGCGTACTCGAAATTCGAATTAATGCGAACACAAATGAGTAGAGAAATCGATCGAAAAATGATTTTGTTTGAACCGCGGCATTCGCATTCTTTCGGATCGGTACGTAAAATGTTTCGGAGTTTTCAATCATACCAAAACAAAAGTTCCACGCGGTAATATACGTTCAAAATACGTATTATCTAATATCAAAAGCGTTTCGGAACGCAACGGTCCGTAAAGCAAAATGTACGGATTTCGTTCGCTAAACTTTGCTAAAAAAAAACGAAGCGGGTTTAAAATCCTTTCTTTTTTTTATTTCATTTGCTTCTACAGCGCATCACAGATTGTTTTTCCGAAAATATCGATATCCCGATACGATAATAATCTACATAGTACATCGCGCAACGGTTATTTTTACGTTATCGATAATGATAATATTTATTGTCATTTTATGATATTACAAATATGCAAATCAATTAATCAGATTAATAGATTAATTACGACCGTGATTTTCAACAATATTATTTCGAAATCTGGACGTCGCGTCGTGAAGAGAACAGACGAGAAGGTTTTCACGTTTTTATTCGTTTTTCGACCGGGCACTCGTTAAAACGAATCGCTCTGTATAAATAAGGTGTATAAACTAGGTACATACGCGAGTATATTATATGTTATACCGCAGCGCAGGCGCTCTTCTCCGTCTTCGCCGCAGCTCTTCTTTTTAGTTCGTTACAATATTTTATTCTCCGTTTGTTCTCGCGTGTACGACGGCATACCGGTCGCCTCGTAAATTCACGACGGCAGAGGACGACAGGAGGAGGAGGAGGAGAAGGAGAAGAAGAAAAAGAGAGAAAAAACACGTTGCGGCGACCACTTACGGCGCGACAACGCGCGAGACCCGTTGCACTGGCCGTCGTCCTGCGGCGGCGCGTACCCATCCAACATATTATTATTATTATTATTATTACTATTATATACAAGAGAAAAACACGCGCGCCGCTCGTTTGTCGCCACAAGGACGAAATAATGTACCTACACATAAACTCGTTTAAGTTTGTTTTTTTTTTATTTTTTACATCCGATTAACGTCGTATATTCGTAATATACGAGCGCGATCTGACCAAATCCCCGTGTAGTCTCCGCATGCAGACGAAACTCATTCGAATACATAATACATAATCCACGCACACCTCGCTGCAGCGTATACGAAAACACGGTTCGTGTAAGAATGCAATGCACCGAAGCGATGCAGTCGTGGGACCGATTATAATAAAACCATATATTTATAATAGAGTATAACTAACACGATCAACTGACGAGTACCTGAAAACGAGCCTGAAAAGAATTTAACCGTGAAAAAAAGGCATCGTAGTTTCGAAAAAGAAGCGTCGATTCGACTTTATTCCAGAATTCAGCGACTACGGAAAAAAAAAAAAAAAAAAAACGATATCTCCGAAACGAGATGACCGTAAACCCCACGAGGTGGCAATTCGATTTCATACGCGTGCTATTCACTTTCGGAAGACGTTTCGACCGGCTGTCGATGATATCCAAATAAAATATGAATAAACTACCTACGCGTAATAACAGTACTTGGATATTTCAATAAACATATATTTATCATATCGGTTTGTCTCGGAATATACGATCAAAAAGACGGCAAAAAAAATGGGGAAAATCGTGGAAAACGACGCTTTGGGTGTTGGAATTCGAAAATATTCCCGTTCGCGTACCCCGTCGCTATATCGTAGATGTCTCGTTCGTAATAAATTTCCGTACGCGAACCCCACGCCTCGTCTCCGGAGTTTACAGCAATTATGCGCGCGCACGCGATCTCGCCGTCCGTCTGCCCGTGGTATGTTACGTATACCTACGTCCGCGCGAATCGTTTTTACAATTATTATTGTTATTCCTCTTGTTTTTTTCGTTCCGCCGACTGGTTTCTGCAGGGTTAACGACGTCCCGCCTGCGCAAAGTCGACCGCGTTGACGGTTAACGCGCGCGTTTCGTATCGAACCTTCTTACCGCACACGCGTTTCCAGGAAATTAATCACACGCCGCGCGACCGTGTAAGTCACGAGTATTATTACACTCGTCGTATGCTCGCGAGTGGATTTTTTTATTTCGATTTTTTTCCGATTTTTTTTCCCCCCTTTTCTCCTGCACTCTCCGTTTCGCGTGAGAGCTGGACGACGACCCCGCCTCGGTCCCATCGCTCGGCCCAGTCGCATAATAATAATAATAAAACGTTCGCTGGCCGCCGCCGCCGCCGTACGTGTACGTACACGCACGCAGCTCCACCACACGTCGTTGCGCCGGTCGTAAAACACGCGGCCGAGGAATAACGACTGTGCGCGAGAGAACGAAGTACATCATAATGTCGTATATCAAGAGCGCGCGCTAGCGTATGCCATTCTATACTCGTACGTTTTTTTAATTGGATAACTTCCCCGGGCGAACCTACAACGTATAAAACGATGCGTTTGGCGGCCGACAACGTACCCTGCTGCACGAATCTCGAAATATATTTTATATAATATTATATAGTGTATACAGACAGCGCCAAATCACGCTCTTACGGGGGGGCAGACCGATCTTTGTCTTGGTCGACAACGCGACAGCGAATAACGTATTTGATTTTCAGACTGATTAAAAGAAAAAAAACAACGAATTGGCCGATCCGTAGACGCCCCCGCGGGTTTTTCAATAAATATTCGTAAGCGACGGTCATAGGAAATTGAAAATAAAATATCGATTTCTCATAACGTCACTTTGTCGACGTATACGTGTGTAAAGAAAAATGAAACAATGACGCTTTTTGTCCGATACATAAAGTTTCAAGAGTTCGAAAAAAATCAACCCGACGACTTTTTCAGATTTGTGTTTAGAGCTTGAGTGCATACGTAGGTACGCACCAAGAGCGATGGAAAATTATGAAAAACGTTGCCGGAGTCTATGCGCAACTATGCCGCGTTACGATTCGAATATCAAAATTCGAAAAATAAATTAGGAAATGTCATGCGCGCAGAGAAACACGGCGAGACGACGCCCTGCGTATAATATAATAATAATACGACAATTTACTTCTGAGTCGTTACCAAATGTCGCGTAATTATCATTATTTATATTATATAGTGTGCGGACGACATGTCGTCGAGGGAATGTCACCGGAAACGTATATGCTCATTAGTGCGCATAATGTATACCGCAGGATGCAGTGATGAGTCATTCGAATTAGTCTGCGTATACGTTATGGGTTTCGAATGTTTCGATATTTCGCCATTTGTGTCAATAGAGAATCTCGTACGAGATTGGGAAGCGGTGATTTTAAACCAGTTCGTAGTCGATTTTCAACCGATGACATCAGAACGTGTGCGTGCGCCAACGATTTTAAGCGCAGAATTCAAAAACTATTTCCAAAAAAAAATATAATCTATATGTAATAATATAATCTCTCTGTAAACGAGTGGTTCGTTAAAATAATCCATACTGTAGTCGTGACAAGAACATAACCCATCACATGATTTAACCACGCGAGTCGTTAACAAGGGCTAACCTAACCTAACCATCATCGATTACGATTTTAAATAATATTATTACATAATATACATATATTATTCTCTCCGTTTCCAGTAGAAATATTGCGATAAGAAACGCATAACGTTCGAATTAAAAATATCGTTCGCGTTTTATAGCGCGGCATGACGTTCTGGACGAAACCGACTACCCACAAACAGACATTGTACACTTTGCCGTGAATGTAAAAAAAATATATAATATAATAAACTATTTAAGCTATCGTACATTACGTAATTTATTAAATAATAATAGATCGTTTAAAAATTAATCATTGTACCGAAATATTAGTTTTACGACGTATAATGAGACCGGTAATTATGTTTTAAATAATAACAATTATAAAGTGTGCGCGTATACGGTTTGTTTTTTTTTTTTTATAGTTTTTACATTTGTATCATCAAAGGTTAATATCCCTGCACATGCGCGCACAGACGTTATCTGTTGTTTGTTCTAAAAACTTCTAATTTCTCGGTTGTTTATAGTTTTAGTACATTTTAAACTGTAAATTATAATTACATTCTGCGACGGTTAAGATGTTTAGTTGAAATTATAAAACTGATGTACAATCAAAGCGCTGTTACAATAATAATTATCAATAACAATACAATTAAGTGCACGTTCTATTTTTTAACGCCCATATTATTTAATTGATATTTCTAAACTATGTTATTTTTCTTATCGTCGATTTGAAATTAGTTATTAATATATAACTGCCGTTTAAATCCTAATAATTGTCGTTCAATTATTATAATATATTGTGATTATAATATCGTGACAATACAATATAATTTACTGTTTTTTCACGGGTTTTTTTTTTTATTAATAATTATTCAAATCGAACACACAATTATATTTGTCATAGTGGTTGTATAACAGTATATTATGTATGACCACGAGAAAAATCGTGAAAATCAGAGGAGTTTTATAAATGATCCGATGAGACGCGTTCGTTATTAGTTAATAGTTAGTTAGTATATAGTTTATAATATTGCATAATAGGATAACGGTCATAAAATACATTAATTAGGGTTTAATAATAATTATTCGAGTTTTGATTTGATTTGAGAAACAATACATGTGTTTAAGTTATTTTTCTACTTTTTTCCATTTCTAGCACTTTAAGTCTTGTCGAATAAGAATAACCGCCGCAGCGATGCGCGAGCGTGCAGACATCGATGCGTTGAAAAATATCGTTTTCGAGGGGGGTGGAGGCGAAGTTAAGGACTAAGAAATCGTAAACCTAAAAAATTATAAATCGTTTGCTCGCGAGAAGAGCGTTTTGGAATTTTCGGAAACGAGCGTACCGCAAATAAAAACGTGTCCTCGTCGGCGAGCACGTGAGACGATATTATGTTTACGCCGACTCTGCGGCGGCGACAAACAGTCCGAGTTTTTTCGATGCCGTCCGATAAATCTCCGTCGCTTTCGGGTTTACCGTATAGGATTACAAAATTATATCGAGCTACGTCCCTCGCTCGACACGTTGAATTATTATATTATGCAATATATTTAAATATATTAAATATGTTTCGTAGAAGACTATACGCGTATAACATAATATGCTCGGCGAGAGAGAACACGGACGATAAATACGGTGGTTTTTTTTTTTTTTTTATATCGTTACGTTTCGAATATCAAACTCGTAATTTTTCTCGCGCGCGCGCAATCCGATAACGTCGCCCGAGACACATATTAGATGGGTACATGAATGCAAATCGGGTTCTTCGCTTTTGTGTGTAAAAACCACCGCGCACAAAGAGAGAATGAAAAACTGGTCGTCCACAATGGCTACACAATAACTACGTCGCAGCCCGCGTGATCCGAAATCGTCGTCCGCGTACGATTCTATAATATCTACCGGTTCGCGCCGCGTGACGGCCACGAGAGCAAGACGTAAAAATGACATATTGTATAGTAGACCTGTCGCGTATGCGTGCCGATTGCGGACCCGGCCATTATCGTTATTATTATTACTATTATTATTATTAATGTTATCATTATAATACGCACACGAGTGTATTTCGTTTCCCCCAGTGCCGCCGCCGCCGCCGCTGTGACGGGGTCTCTTCGTAGTCGTCGTCCTCGGAGGTCTCACGGAGGCCATCGTCGTTTTCGTGCGCGCATAAATCTTTTTTAATGGGCGACCAAAGTGCCCATTATACGCGTGTACCGCGCAAAGAAAAAGGTACAAAAAAACCAAAAAAAAAGAAGAGACGTACGAGTATAATATATATTACCGCGCGGCATATACCTTATACCTACACCCCGCAGTCGTCACGAAGCGCTTATTGGTGCTCGCGCACGTATAGGTGTATTTATACGTATATACACATGCGCGCAGACAATTATTTATAATAGCCGTCGTCGGTCTCGTTTACTGCAGCGTACGCGTCCGAAATTTAAGGACTTAATTTCGTTGGTCCGCGGGCGGGTATGTATATATATATATATATATATGGACACGCCGTGGGTACGACGACGACGCTCGAGAATCCGATAATCACGCGTGCGGGGCGTAGTAGAAAAATATCATAACGACGTGTACGTATATGTGTAGTCGGTAACCCGCAGTAGGTACTGCTGCACAAACTCCCTTCGCTCTCCGAACGAATATATTGTGCGCACACGAACGCGCACGTCGCCCCCAAAGCGCGTAATACCGTTGATATTATCATTATTGTAATTATTATTAACGCGACCGTTAATTTCGACCGTTTTTTTTTTTTTTTTAATAGTATTACGTACGGGGTGGGCGGCGGCGATATAATATACGTACCTTTGCGGCGGACAACGGAGCGCGTATAAGTTATTATTATAATTCAATTAAAATAATTGTTGCCGATAGATTTACGATAGAAAGGCGTCAATATATTATATATATATTTATAAGGCTTGTTGTAAACGAGGCGGCGGCGGCGGCGTGACTATTTTATTTTGTTTATTATTTCTTACCGTCCGACCTTCGGCGAAAACCCGAGGGTAGGTCGTAATCTAACGATCGCCAAGGGACCAAACGTCGAGAGACGACCGCGACGACGCGACTATACGAGTCGTTTTGTTTTTCGTAAAAAATATCACGTTATTGCGGCGGCGTTTGATACAGCGACGAGAAGAACACAAAGAAAACAGCCCCGCGTTATTTCAATCAAAGCGATTACATAATATAGAACAGCGTGTTCATATAGATGTTTGTTTTCGCAAACCTAATCCTCGCTGCGATATAGCAAATATATACAATGTTATATTACGACATGATACATTTATGCTACTGCTCAGTTGTAATACTACGTGATTGAAACGATTCGGAAATCGATAAAAAAAAAAAATTTATAAATTATAGTATTACTGTAAAATGTTCTGACCAATATTTACAACGCAAAAATACGAACAAATGGACTTTAGAACTAATCGAATTCCGCGCGAGTTTTTTTTCTTTTCTTTATCATTCAAGACCGTCAACGCGTAAATTTCAACAAAACGATTGTTTTTACGAACTTTACGTAATTACGTTACTACAAAATAGATAATTGCTATAATGTCTGAAAACTATATTAATCTTTATCCGGATTCGCGTGCAATATAAAATAAATAATAACACTGGACGGACGTTCGCCGCGCGCGGTTCGCTTGATTTGAATTGCGATTTTACTTCTGAACGTTCGACATTGTTTCGATAAGAATATTATTGATTACGTCTAATTATTCGTTTGATTCGATAGGTAGGTCGGACGCTGTTTAAATACGTTCGTATAGAGACAGACAGCAGCGGTGAGAATATACGAAGGAATAATATTCACAAGGTGATATCATATGACGATTCGCGATAGAGAAAAGAAAAAGAAAACAGAAACAAACCAAATAAAAAGACGATAAAGATAGTTCAAAGATAACCCGTGAAGACGCTATGACGCGGTAAAAGTTATTTGGCCGCTGGGAAATGCATTATTATAGTGAAACTTACATAATAACACACGCGTATGCGACATCAACGAATACATAATACAGTCGACCGAATACATTATACACACACTGCAGTTCGTTTAACACACAAGTGGTATAGGAATAAACCCGTATGAAATCGTATACTACTAACAAACGACTCGTTCGCGGCGCGCTTATCAAAGTATCTTCTCGATCACGTGCAGCCTTATCACGCACGTAACGACATTTCATCGCTCATAATGGCCATTTAAATCCATACAGGTTTACGTAAATATGTAAATAATATGAAAAAAAGAAAACACGAGTCCACTTCGGCCGCGATTTTTATCTTGTGCATTATTATATAGCACGGGAATGACGTGTGTGTCTCCGCGGTGCATCGTCTCGCGCGGTGTATACCTACAACAAACGATGCCGCGACGAACGTTATTCCGCGCAGCAATAAGACGCGCTTGTACGCGGCGGCGCAACGACCGAGAGTATTATATTATATTATAATAATATACCTATGGCGATGTTGTATACGTTGCAGGATGCGATTTTTTTCCCCTCCGTCGTATCGTATGAAATATAATCGTTTGTTGTTAATAAAATCACGTTCGCGGTGCAGTGTGCCTATCGTGGATTTGCTTTCAAGGTGTACTGTCGTACTCTACGCACGTCCCGACGCAGCTTGTGTGCGTAAAAACGCGTTTTTCATTTCCCCCGGTCGCGCACTGGGTCACGCGCGTTTCACAAAATGTATCTCGACCGCGCGTTTTCTTAAACAAACGAGCAGACTGTGTAATTTGAAGTAAAAAAAAATCCAACGCGACACGTTCGATATTTTCGTCGGCGACGACCTCGTACGCGGCGACGACGTAACGCGACGACGAAACCGAGAACGCAACGTCTCTCTAAAAGCGATTGATATACGTATATATATATTATATATATATATATGTATAATTGTGTGTGATGTGACGGGCCGAATATTATACAGAAAATTCGGTCTTTGTTATAACTATACGTTCGGTCGACGCGCACGACGCAACTATTGTAATAATCCTCCCGAGGACGTGTGCCAAGTTAAAAAAATATACATATATAACAATAACAACAATTTATAAAAAAAAAGTAGCTCCTTAGCAGAAATAAATTCAAAATATATCCGTTTCCTAGATCATATCACTGCGCGGGCTCTGTAAGGTTTCTACAAAGCTGCTCCCAGCCCCGAAATACATGGTTTCTGGCGCGCCGAATAAATGTCTCGCGCAATATACACTCGACGGGTAGATCAGTTTCAGATTATGACTCCGTCGCGATGAGGGACCCCTTAACGGCCCCGGGGGCTTCGGAAACAACTCGAAATAAGGGTGCAATGGGATCTTTTTAGCTTTTCCGCCCGTTTTCTTATCCTCCCCGCGGCTATACGTTTCGGCGTTAATTCGCTATTAAGATGGCTAATCTCGCTATAAGAGGTGTTCGAAGACCAATGTTCGTTGTCTTCATAATCCCATCTGCCCCGTCGTCATCGGTTATAGTTAAACTTTGTTATCGGACGTAGAACTCGTGACATTCGCGCGTTTCCATAACATTCCTCTTGCGTGCCTCGGGCCACCGTCGCCGAGCAATAAATACGCCGGTATAGGCTCCGCGGGGAAATGGAGACGCCTTACAGCGTGGATTTCGGCCGTTAATATATTCTTCGAAATCCGGTGCGGATCCGGATGATTATATTTTGTTGAGAAAGGGATAGGACTACATTTCCAAACAAATCTCATCGAAATACTCATATAATGCGAGAGACAATCGAAAAGTGAGTCACGTCGGAGGACCGCGCGTACCTACACGTCTTATTGTTTTGATCGAAATATGTTGTAACCGATGACGAAATCGACTCTAATCGAAAAAGATTTCGTGTCGTTATTAATCGATCACAGCTACCGTTTAATTATTGTCACGTCGTCGATCTAAAACGAAATTCGCGCGTCGATAAAATATAATAACGAGAATCTTCGAATTATAATTACACGTTTTAAAAATTAGAATACCTATACGAGCCTACAGAAGCGTTTAGAATAATCGAATCCGATGCTTTGATCTATCGGCTCTGATAACTTTTAACGATGTTAATTCACCGACATCGACGACATACGTATATTATGTAATAATATATAGAAAGACCTATTTTATGCATGTGCAATAAATGTTTTTTTACCGGCAGGTTTTTGCGTATACGCCGACCTCCAGTGATGTTTCGAGGACGAACTGTACACGAAGGGAAAATATAATAATTTATCCGCGCGTTAAATATGTTCGGTGAAAAAATTAATCGACTTTAAAAATTATAGGCCTCGGTTTTCACGACTCGTCTGTTTGCCGAATACGCGGCAGAGAAGGCGTTTACGTTTACGCTGTGAGACCCGTCCAGCCGCTCGCAGCCATATAGAATGTGTGAACCTGATTTTACACGACGACCCTAGAGGTGATTGGATTTTTAATCCGTGCAAAAGACGTACACGACAGCGTCGGAGGAGTAACCGACTGCGGCCGGGCGATCGAGATTATCGTCCCGTCGCGAGCACACTATTATTATTGACCTATGACCGCCGAAAAATCTTAAATTATCGGTTACCGCCGGTAGACCTCTAATCGATTCTGATGATTTCACGTTGAAATAAGGGAAATTCAACGACGAAATAAGCCGACGACGTATGAAAATAGCAACGAACATCGTTTTAAGTTTAAAATTATTTTCAGACACTACGGTTGATCACGAATTGTTGTTGCTGTTCACGAATAATACTTGTAATAATATTAGACATCGATCAATATTAATATTTTCGGTAATTATTATTAGGTACGTATTATGTCGTAATTTTTAAATGGGCCTAGGTTCTTTAACAGTTAACCCTGTCGATAATTTAGATTTTTTTAAATAATATAATTTGAAAAAATACAATACGGAAAACCACTGCTAGTCGTATCGTACGCGTTATTCGGCGCGCGACGCTTTGGGAAATCTCGACGCGAAACGTCTATAGACACATACGCCTCTATGCACACACACACACACACACGCCGCGATGGCGCAGCGCCGTTATCGTATATAATAACGGCCTTTTGCCGGGGTGAGTTATAATCCTCTTAGCATTCATATGGGGATGCGCGCAAACCGCCGGCGCCGGTATTATATTACAACGATATACCTAAACATATTATACGATAATGTGATTTTTTTTTGCACCTCGCTCTGCGGCGAATATAGGTACACGTGCGCCAACTATAAATATATATCCAAACACAATAACATAATATAATATAATATATATAACGATATCGCGTTATTACACTCCTGTGCGGCGCGCGCGGTACACACATTAATACATATGCGATGATCCTATATACGTATACGTATATATACGACGGAGGCGAGGAGGTCGACGGCGGTCGCCGCAGCAATAAGCGTCGGCGGTAAATTCTGTTTTACCGAAATAAAGGGGAAATAATATCGAGGAGAGGCTTTAAACCCGTCGCGCGTTCGCACCTCGTCCGTCGCAATTTACTCGGCCGTTATATGCGGTCGTAAACGCGCCCGAATGATGGTGAAATATGCGCGGCGGCGACCGAAAAACAAAAAAAAATTAATACCCGCCCAGGGTATTTCTATATTCATATACTCGTATATTATATTATATAGTATATAATATAGTGTTGCGGTGCAGGCGATATAATACGCGAATATTTTGCTTTGTATTTTATAATATACATGGGTAATAGCGTTTTTCCGGGAGGCAGATCATCGACGCGGTATTATAATATATCGGCATTATTACTAGGGTCCGGAAGTGTTCGTGCGCCGTTATCAAAATATGTATGCAAATATTCGCTCAAGATCACTAAAAAAATATGTATTTTTTACATAATATAAAAGATTCGTAATTAATACTGCAAACGCATGAACTTCCGGGCTCTAATTATTTCTATTATTTCGCGCTATATAACGAGAATTTTTCATATTGTTATCCAACAAGGAAGTATATTTTGACTCCTTGGCGACGGAAAAACGACAATGACGTGGTATTAATATCGATACGTTTTTCGTTCGATTCGTATGGGACGCGAAACGTGCGATCGCCAAGGAGTCAAAATATTGACTATTATAATGAATCGTTTTGAATAATTTACACATCTCGGATCGGAAAAAAATAGCCTACGCGATGATATATATATATACGTAGGTACAACCCCACGAAGTATTTATAAATGTAAGTTTAAATGAGTTTTAACGAAACCTGTCTCTATAATTACGCGGTCGCATTAAATTGAAAATTAAATTAACGTACGATATAGTAGGTATAGTATACCTATTACCTACTATAAATAGGTAAACGTGTGAATGGAATAGGATGTACACGTGACTTTTAAAAACATCCGACAGAATATTATTATAATATAACAGTGTGATAATTATTATTTTTAGTATACGCGTTAACGGTTATGGGGAGAAGACGAAAACTAGTATTGACTAAATGATTTTGTACCCAGCTCGTTTTGAGTGGATACACCTATTGACCTATACTTAGTGAAAATGTTATGGTTGGTGAAATCTTTAAACGTAAAATCATAATAATTATATATCGTTTTAAAATACATGTTGCTTAGTATATGTTTATGTTTATGTGTATGTACAAACGAATATAATATGCAAGCGTGAAAATTATAGCACAAAACTATAGATAAAAATCCATTTTTAAATTTTTTACAACGTTTTTAATAATCCACAGCGACAATAAGATAACTATAGACCTTATTTATATAATTATTATGATCCATCAATGTTCTAAAAACATTATTTTAATTACGATAATCTAAATATTCTATCCAAAATAATGATGATTCCGTGGTACTATCGTAAAATTGGGACCACCATACGTGTTGATAAAACGATTTCGAATGGTTCTAACTGTACTAGAAATATAGTTTCTCCTACATCGGCAGAAAACCCTATCGGACGTTTAATTATTTTCAATAGCTTCGGAAAGAACGCGATAAGAGTTTCGAAAGGACTCGCTTTAACGGTTTGCCGTTATATTATTACGATATACGAAAATACGCCTTTTACAATCGTTATAGAATAAACGCTTGGATAATTTAAAAAAAAAAATTACTTTTCAATTTTTACGGGCTCGTTACAGCTTTTAGAAAAATGTTTTTCGCAGATATTGCAGATGCACGGCGTTGCACTGTTTCCATCACCCCCAGATATATTTTTTTTTAATGATATTTAATTATTATGTACTAGGTACCTACATATAGTATAAAATGATATTTCCATTATTAATAAAATGACTAATCAATAACCGTTTCGAATTATTAGTCGGACGTGTCGGGTGTAAAATTCGAATTGCCCACAAGACAACAATGATGTTTATAATAATAATAAACGCTATCTATTTACGTGTATACACACAAGGAATCGTTTAGAATTATATTGAATGAAATCTCGACGTCATAAAATGAATTTTATGTTCGGAATTTATCAGTCGTACCTACAATATTGGTTTTATGGTTTTTTCGTTTTTATTATTTATTTACTTATTTTTTTACAGTTGCTTTGACACGTTACACTAGACGTACGCGCGCGTTTATACACCGTTTATTATGTATTAAAATCGACGGCGTGTCGACGCGATTCTGTTACGAATGAAATACGATTTATAAACTGCAGATGCCAGTTCAGAAGTAATGTGCGCAGCGATGGCTATGCTATACTGTCGCATACTCTAGAGCCGCGGTAATTCCACGACCTTATTTTTACGACTGGCCGAATCTACAATACGTTTGCAGGGCGCTGCGGAGCAAAATTGGGGAGGGGTAGAGAGGTAATGAGATCGAACAGGGATTAAAACCTAAATAAACACCTTGTTATTATTCAAAATTCGTTTTTATCATGCCAATCGTGATCGTCAATCGATAACGGATACGATTATTATCGTGTTAAATTGATAACATAAATGTTATATATAAAAATAAATAACATAATATTTTTATAAGTGTAATATTGTTAAAGTATTAAACATTAATATTTTTTTAACCAGCGCCCATACAAATGCAATATACACCGGGTCACCGGACGACTACTACCTAGAGTATTATTATTTGTAATAACTAATAACCATAAAAAAAATCTCCAAAAAAAGAAAAAAACAACACTAACCTGCGTAATACATCCTTGGATCGGGTCGTTGGTCTCTAAATCTAATAAAGTTCAACCGATGAAGCTTTTCCGGCGAAAGAAAACGCACAATATTATACAACGTTCGTACAGCACACGCGCGTAAACGAAACTCGGACGATAATATTAATCAACACTAATGGAACGAAAACGGCAATACGAATAAAATACCTAACCTGCAGTGCTCGAAATAGATCGGATCTACTTGAAATATTAGTTTTTACGACCGTATCGACTCAATAAAATCAATTGAATTTCGTCATATTAATTAATGAGACACATAATATATACTATTTAGAATTAGACTACTCAGAGTCGTAAGCCGCGCGCAACGTAAACTAAAACGGAACTATTGTAATCAATTTTCGCACTAAACGCGAAATTCTAAATGCCGTTTCGTTTACATAAGTTAATGTATACTAAACAATATATTAAAATAAACTTCCGAGTTTAGTAGTCGGTAAAAAAGGAAAGAAATTCAGACTTACGTTTGCGATATTATAGCACGCCGAGACGAATGGGTTTACGAGTGATAAAAATAGATCGAACGCACGCCGCGTGTGCGAGCGACGACGGGAATTCCGCGGTGATCTCGTCGGCGTTCCGGTTCGGAAGTGCGGTTCCGGTGCGAGCACCGATTTTAACGGAAACGGGGTAATTTATTTCGCGGAGACGATGAACAAAAAAAATCAAAAGAGACGCGTAAAAACGACGTACAGTGCGTCGTTTCGTCTGGAAATCGATGCGGCGAGACGGACGGAGACCGGCGAAAACCATAACGGCAGCGCCAGCTATGGACGACTGAACTAAACGCGCGGTGCCGGCGGCGCGGATCGATCGGCGAACAGATGGCGTACGTGAGCCGACGTGCGCGCGGCGGCGCGGAGCCGACCGGGCGCGAGATCTCGCGGAAATCGGATCGACGACGACGGGACGCGCCGTAAACGTACGGAGGATACCACGCCGCCGCCGCGCCGGCCGCCGTTCGGACGATTTTCAAATTCACGCGTTTTTACAAACCATTCGATTGAAATCTCACCAAATTCGGATAAAAAACGACGCGGCGAGTTTTCGATCGCGCGCGCACGCGCGCGAAGGTTAATCGCGTCGGTGTTTAATTTTGACGCGCGATCGAACGCCGAAATTCAACTAAGGATTTCCGTTGTTCGCATAATCGCACGAATACGGGACGTTTCCCACCGAAAATGATCGAAATATGCTTAAAAATTTGCAACTAAAATGTTTTATTTGAAAAAAAAAATGCGAAATTGTTCGAAATCGTTGGAAAATAAAAATTCTCTAAAACAAGACGTCGGAACAAATAAATTATAAAAAATTGAAAAAAATTAACCAAATAGTTATATTCATAAATAATGACAAATTATTATTAAATATGTAAAATCATAAATTATTTTATTTGATTATTGTTTAAATATATTTAATAGTTTGTACTAAAATAATTTTATATGTTTAATAATAAGTTATAAAATATATTATTTGGTTTTTTTTTTTTTTGTATTAAAATATGCGAGAAAACGTGCGAATGCAAGAAGTCTCGAACCCTAATCATGACAAAAATGTCACAGAAATATTTTATTTTTCATTAGTCACAATAAAGCGAGTTTGTTCGCCTTGAAGCGATTTTACGCGTTTTAGGACGTTTCCGCGAAACAAAAATTTCCAACCTACCGCCGACCCGGCGAATGACGACTGCCGAATTTTCTAAATTCGCCGTCGTCGTCAGAAGACCGACCGATCGCGTTCGGCGACTTTTGCGCGTGACCTTGACACGTGCCGAAAAATGTTCGCCGCCGCGCGCCCATCAAACCGACTCGTGTTCGCGCCGCGCCCGAAAAGCGTCACGTTCGAACGGAAACGAGCGCCCTACCACGTTTTCGTATTGTTTTTGTTTTTTTTTTTTTTTATGGTTTTTAAAAGTTAATATCGAAAAAAGAATTTTTTATTATCAAAACATTTTACTGTACTAGAGACTCGAGATTAAATAAAAGCACAAGACACAACGAATAACGATCAACTAGCCGTGTAGGTAACTATAAAAAAATAGTTCGAAATTTATCACTGCCGTCTGTCACATTTCCCAATAATTCAAGCTTAAATGCAAAACAAAATAATACGTAATAACGACGATTATAAAAAAATAAATAACGTAGTGGAGTTCATCTCAATTCAAAGAATATATTATATATAAAATACGAGTGTACTATTATGGGTCATTTATAGGAATCGTCCTAATAATAAATAATAAACGACCATCGGGTCGTCGGGCGTTTGTTGACTCACAAATAATGAGAAAGCCGGTGTGTACTCCGATAAACTGTCGTGTTAAAATATAATAAAGCCGAACAACAATATTTATGCTGCGATCACGCGGACGTACCCGACTTCTTGGTAAATCGATCATTATCAACACGATGTACCGAAAATCATTATCGTACGCCATCACCAGCACCGTACATTAAAAATAACGGGCGTTCGAACGTCTTATCGACGTATTTCCTCTACAAAATTGTCTAAATAAATATCATAGCTAGGGTTGCCACCTCTCCGGGTTTCTCCCGGATAATCCGGGGAATGCATATAAATCTACGGGCTACGGGTTCAGTGAATTATTCTCCGGGTCGTCATAACATTACGACGTATTTTTATATAATTATAAATAGTTTGTCAATAAGTAACAAGTATTTTCATTTATGGGAAATTTATGGTCCGATGAAAGAAATCGTCTGTCAGTGGAAATGGTTAGGTCAGAACTCTGCGTCAAATTATAAAAATATAAAATATGTGATTATATTAATATTTTTTTGCATTTCATTACTTATCTTTTCACTTCATAAACTAAGCTATAGATTATAGATTATACTATATACTGGTGTATACTGGCTGATGATCTTTTTTCTTTTTTTTTTCTTTATCGGTCTGTCTCCGGGGCTGCTATCTTTCAAAGGTGGCAACCCTAATCATAGCTAATATAAAAAAAAAAAACGCTCGAGGGGTATCGGTCACCCGTTAAATACGCCACTGAAAAAGTGTGAAAACTGCTCGGCGTCCGAGACCCACCGAATGTGATGTATTAAAAACCGTAGTGTAGAGGCGTTCGGGTACACCAGCGAATTACAATTGGATTTATGTAAATACGAGTATACGTAATAAAAGCAACAAAATGTAATAATATCTATGCCTATCCGTACCGCCGGACGCAAGACGGTCGTCCGCAGGGTTGCCAACCGTCCCGATTTTTGCGGGACATTCACGAATTTTAGATTTTTTTCCCGCGTCCCGATCAAAATTTATGCGGGACATATTTTTCCCGGGACATAAGGAAACTACCAATTTATCTCTTTCTTCAATTGTATAAATAAATTGTATAATAAACTAAAATGGACAGATGTTAGAAATCGTTGTTCAGTGGACTTAATAAAAAACGAATTAATGATAACACTAAATATATTGCCTTCCACAAATAGTTCCTGTACTGATTTCGTGAACTTAGTGAAAGATGATACAGCTTTTTTGAATGCCGCGAAGAGCCAGAAAAAATACAATTGGAAAAATGAATAATTTTACAATGTATAATACTTTTTGTTTTATTAAAAATTCCATCTAAAATATTATATTATTATTATTTTATTAAACATTATTTTTGTTATACAATTTATAATAATAAAGTATTTACATATAGAAAGCAAATATATCCGTATTATGTACTTATATCTTATATTATAATATGTTATGCCTGAAATGATTGCCTTTATAATATATTAAAACCTGAAAAAAATGTTCTCATATTGGAAAAAAGTGCCGATTTTTTTAACTGGATAGTTGGCAACCCTGGTCGTCCGGGACACAGACGCGCCCACGAAGGCGACACTGCCGACAAAAGAGCAAGCAGAGGACCGCGGGAAGCCGACTTGGGGAGGAGACCTGCCTGGAGCTGGCCGCAGACCCCGGTGGGTTGCCCGACCTGGGGGGGGAGCATGTCGCGGTCGTCATCGGTGACGTCGTTATCGGTTGCGGTCCTCTGTCGTTTGACTCACATCTACTCATAATCGTTTCACTAATAAATACGAACGCGATGTATGACATTAGAAAAACACGACTATAGGTATAATAATAATAAAATAATCACAAACCTCAAGACAGCACAGGGTCAACAACGCGGACGTCCCCGCTCGTCGTCGGCTGGAACTCGCGGCTCGCACGACTGGCTGCCCACTCGGAAAGCGCACGCTCGAGGGAAAAGGGACTGGCACCGGACCGGACAGCGCGCACTCGCGACGTAGAACACGGCGCACAAACAATGTACGGTAAAACCTCTCTATAACGGAACCTCCCTTGTTATGGCGGAAAATGTCAGTAGTTCGAATTACATATATGACGGAAAACTCTTTGAAAAATGTGTTGGTGCCAAAGCGATTGCTTTGTAGAGAGGTTTTACCGTACACAGATACGGAGGCGTATCTACCGTGGAGCGGTGGCGACGACGACGGCGAAAATCCGACTGCTCTCGGAAAACCACGCAAAAGCCGCGGTGCCCCACGGCCCACTTTATCGGTGGCCTAAATCGAACGGCCGACCGGTTTTAGAGCGATAACAATAATAATTACGAATCACCGGACGACGACGTAGGGAAATCTGGTGCGGCGCGATTTACACTCACGGTACGACACGACACGACCGACGAAAAACACTGACACACGCACTCGGTTTTAATAAGTTTGATTCCGATTTTCGTTTGGGACGACAAACGACGTTTGGTGACCGTCGACGACAAATAGATCGAGAGAAAAAAGGTTCGCGCACTGACGATCGTTAAAACGATTAGAACTCACGACGAAAAATTCGCGGAAAACACGGCACCACTACGACGACGACGACGACGACAACGGCGAGAGACTAAACGGCCTACGGGCAACGGTCGCCGACGAAAAATAATCGTAGCCATTAGCCGGTAATGTCTGTTCGGCGGTTACTCAGTACGTCTCGCCCGTATACCGAGGTAAGTGTGCACGGTATGGAATGCTTTTCGTTTATATATATTTTTACGTTCGACAGATTATCATTATTCAGACACCGAGAACAAAGAAATTGCATCGCCATGACCAAATTGACGGCGGCGGCGTCATGCGTTCGGATGACGAACCCGCCAACGTAATAATATTATAGAAATTATGTGTTTAGGCGAATTACTTATTATGACGTCTCAGAGCAAGATAAAATGTTACTTGTACGTGTAAACTTATCAATTTTATTATAGTTTTACTGCGATCGATAGGTTTCGCCCGAATACTGGGAACACGAACTCAAACACGAAACATTGGATCGCCAGGTGAGAATAGTGATTTTTGGAACTCGAAAACACGTTTGAAACGTACCGAAATATTTGAATATTTAATATTCATATAAATCGGACCGACAATATTATTCGACGGAATCGTCTTGGCCACAACGGTTGTTGGTCGTGAGCTAACATAAATTATGTACAACTCCCGAAACGAATAACATAATAATATAATGTATATTTGCGCAAATTAAAATGAAAAATTCTTTATATAATAATTTAATTATCATATTGAATCGAGTTATTCGTGTAAAATAAATTTATAAATATTAGTTTTATATATTAAATCGATCTTATCGTGCGCCTAGATTGTGTTTTTAACGATCGAGGTACAAAATCAGATTCACTCCGTGACAAAATCGTTTGTGACCTCTACAGCAGCGCCCGTGGTATTACGGATATTCACAGTCGCGTGTGTACGCAAGAGTAGGTTACGCGGTTTTTATGCGAGTCTTTTTTAGGTGTGGACGGCGATTTCTCGCGTCTCGCGCCACGAATTCGTCGGCTGAGACGATCGCGTCGTACCGATGCGAAACGTTCGACGTCACGCCGGAGCCCCAACAGTCGGCGTAAGAGCGCGCGCGCGCGCGCGCGCGGGCCGAGCGCCGCAATCGGACGAGACCGTCTGCCCGCCGCGCGAACCGATCGATCGATAAACGATGACCCGGCGGCGCGCGGCGGGCGCGTTTTTAAACGCCGTCGTTCGTTTTGTACGAACGTTTTCGGCTGTTCGAACAATGCCCTTGGCCAGCCTTCGCCGCCCCCGGAAACTCTGCTCAGAGTTCCAGACGTTTCAAACCACGACGTGCTCGTCTGGAACTCGATAAACGAGGCGTTTATTTTCCAGACCAACGGTGTATTTTTTATTTTTTTATTCGTAATCTAACAGTTTTCGAAATCTTCCGATAAACAACAAAAAACGAATAAAAAGGTTTTATAATCGTATAAATATCGCATAAAATTTAGAGGATAAAAGTTCGTTTGTCCGCGAAGAAAAAACGGGTTCGATTGCGATTGGCGCGACATAGACAAATCGGCAAGTGACGAGTGGTTTTGTAACCGGTGGCGCAATTAAGGGGACTCGGCCCCTGTGCTTAACCCCGTCTCTTGATTTCAGCAACGATTTGATTAAAAAATAAATAATTTTTTAAGTCAAAAAAATCGGTATTTATTTATTCGTATATAGTTTTCTAACGTAGTAGCATCGGAAAGTAATTGGAAAAATATTCGATAGTAGTTATTATTTATATTTTAAATTATTATGATGATGACGGCCGCCGAGGCGCAAACCGTATCCGAGTATTACACACAGCACATGGGTAATTTATAAATTTTTTATAGTCGGTAATGCCTTGGCGAGCGATATATTTTTTAACCTGCCAGCATGAAAATATATCGGTGATTTAAAAAATCGTAGCCGCCCCCCCCCCGCAGATCTAGTCGCGCCACTGCAACCGATATTCTCCCGACACAATTCAAACTAGTTATGACTCGGATGTTTCTACGCGTCATCGTGCGCCTATTATAGTGGTCGTTTAGGAAATATACAGAAAAACGCTGGTTTTGAAAACAGACGCCTCGAACACGAAATCGAAAGCAAAGAAAAAACGATGATTATATATTGTACCTACGTTCTAATAGCGCGCCGTGCACGTGGTGTACACCGCCTACACGGGTAGTGAGGTTGTGAGTAAGTGTCAAGTCGAATAAAAAATTCTCAATAGGTTTTCGGCCTAGGACGAAAATTAAGGGACGAGAGGAAATCCGCGCCGAGACGCGTCTCTCCGAAAATGTCCGATTCCGAATCTCCCTAGTGGTTTGTATAGATATGCAAATAGAATGCGTATATTATGTGCCCCGGCGTACCCGAAAACGTCGTCTCCCCCTTCCGGAAATGTATTGAAAACGTCGCTCGACGACGACCTTTTGCCGAATCGATAAAGTCGCCGCGATCTGACGCCAGCCTCTCCGCCATCCGTTTCGCGCGCGAACACAGTATAATAACGCAAGACAACGGCCACATTTCGTTCGCGACACTGACGAATAATACCGCTTTCTTGTTATTCTAATGAGCTGCAGAAATTATTTACATCGTTAAAATATTCATTCGAAGCTGCAGATGACGAGTGTAGGTACGACGTCCTATAATTAACCGCTCGAGCATTCCTTTGCCAATTTTTATTTATTTATTTTTTTATTTCATTATTATTAATTTACGCGGATGAGTCGGCGTTTTTAATTGTATAATAATGTATATACGCGCGGATCTCGGTGAAATTTCATAAAAAAAAACATCGATACTGAGAATATCTCAATAACGCGCCGCAGACGAGTGTGCAGTTCGGCGGAACGATTTTTCGTTTTTTTTTTAGAACAAAATATACGTAAGACTGCATTTGTTTTGATTTTATGTAATAATTACTAATTTTCTCTGGAAAAAAAAAACTACCATTTCATACGACCGACTGTCAAGTATCGGTGACACGATCTACGTGGATTAAACCTGTCGAGAGGATCGGCTATCCACGGCTTATTATCAAAACGAAAATCGACGATTAAAATGTATGTGTTGTTTTATTCACGACCACTCAGCACCGTGGCGGACGGTTTTCAGGAATTATACGTTTGTATTTTTATGTGTAAATACATTAATTTTTTTTTTTAGCAGTAAAAAAAAAACATATTTATTCGAGTTTTATGCGAACTAATACCCATAAGCTCTAATAATATTATGCACGCGCATAATACGTATATAATATTTATAATATAATAAAGAACGTAACGTAAGTAACGTAAGTTTATGTGATTTTAAGGGACTACTACTGGTTATATTATAATACCGATTGAGTATGCTATTTATATAGTCGTTAAACATAGCGACAAGCCCGCCCCGTATACCTAATTAGTATAAATTACTATCGTCGACACGTATGGGGTGCGTTTGTTAACATAATGTAATGTATCTTTTAGCGATAAAATGGCAAAAAATAAACACCGGCTGAACGTAGGTAGGTTTATCCGATCGTGAAAAACTCGACGTAAGTGACTCGCTGTCGTATCTATAAGATATGCGTGCGGATAGGCGTAGGGCTAAGATTATAGAGTATGCGAGGCGAAGTGCACAACGAGCCTTCAGCTCTGCGTGGCCTCCGAAATCAAAAGCTAAATTAAAAAAATCGTCCGGTTTTTAAATATAATATATTTTTATTTTACTTTTTTTTTGCTTCCGCGCCACGTCAATTTTACCTCGTAGCTTTTGAATTAAACTTATCACAGGAATAAGTATAGAGAGGATAATAAACGACGAGCAATCTATTTTTAAAACGGTTTTTTTTTTTTTATACTCTTTGAGTGACCGTCGCGTCGTTCGAGAAAGCCACGACCGGTTCAAGTTTAAACTGAATAATTAAACGCGAGGAAAATAACGAATATCGTACGGAACTCGAGCCGTTTTATTTAAATTCGGAGCCTTAAAATAAATCCTTGGACATTTGGGGCCTGAGAGTTCAAAACTGCGTGTATAATACCGCGAATCATGCCTCTTTCAGCGCGTTCGGACATTCTCACCTTTATTACTCGTGTAAACGCGATTTGAAATCATAACGAATTACCGAGTATTCCGTAACAATATTACTAAACGACACACTATATACCATGTGGTCAAGCGAGATGTGTAAAAATTTGTTTACGGGGTTTACACACACGATGACGTTATTCGGTTTTATTAGCACGGCGAACGATTAATTAAATATAATGCCGACAACGACCCTACGAACTGCTAGTTTCCACGATCGGTATCGGTCGTACAACAATGCTTGGTTTCTCCGAAAGTCTTTGCCCTAACCGAAACACACGCCTGTCCGCGTGCCTACTTACTATTTGATGGAAATTATTCGATAAAAAAAAAACTTTTTTGTTATATAATCGACCGAAAATCCGCCTAACCCGAATCCGTTATTATAATATTTATAAAAATACTTGGTTACGTAGCCACGCCGCCGTCGACTATGTTGACGACGACAAACGATACAGTAGATAATAATATGTCTTTGTTACGAAAATTCTCAAACTATAAAACGCGAGTGTTTCCCAATGGCTATATTATAGACACATAAACAGTGGCGTATACGAGGGGGGTGTTTGGGGATTATGCCTTGGACCGCGTCGTAATATCATCGTTTTATCGCGTTAATTATGGACATAAATATATATATTTTTTTCATCGAAACTTATCAGAGTAATTAGGATTTTATGTTCACGATTAACCCCCGGAAACGGGGGTGCTATATTTTAACGGTAGAATTTAGATTTCGAGAATTTAAATAAACATGAACGTACAAATTGCTACTACGTCGACGATGTCCGAGATTCGATCGGTTGGGGCCGCGTTTATGGATTTCACACGTACTATTATTATTATTATTATTATTATTGTTATTATTTCTTTATTTCTTCGAAACGGGCCCTACTGCGAACAGGTTCTCGTGTGCGACTATATCGTACTCGTACGACATACACATATTTTACAGTACCACAGGTCATCGAGCAAATAAGTAAGTGCCATTGTGATTATGATCGACACTGCGGACTGCTATAATCGTGTTTCCTAGTAAAATACGGCCGAGAGAACACGGACATAAAATAATGGAAGCTTTTGTGTCACATCTTTTGACAAAAAAATCCTGCCTACGCCACTGCGCGATTAAATGCGTACACGTACATGTTATTATTTATTGTACCGTCGCGTCGTGTCGGTATATAAACTCCGGTGTTTACAATCTCCTATTTATAATATTCGTTTCTACGCGTAATCTCTATCTAATAATATCATCCACGTAGGTAACCCTACCGGCTGCGGCGGCGGTGCCGAAAGTTTGAGTTTTATATAACGCGCGTTTCACACACGCGCGCACGTGATTAATTAGAAACACCTAAAGCTGTTGACTAGTCGTTATTTTTGGATTTTTTATTTCCGAACCGAGTCGTAAATGACAGACGCGCGTGATTAACGGCCACCTCGCCTCTCCGCGCCGCCGCCGGTCGACACGTTCGAAACGGTCCGCGCGCGCGCGCGCGTACGTATGTTATCGACGGCCGTTAAAAAATCGAAGTGGTAGAGAGGTAGAAAAAAAAAAATTCTAATCAGTCGTAAAAAATAAACGAGAATAAAAAAATCCCCACTCGCGTCTCGAGCTCGGGCGCGCGCGGTTTCACGTACGAGGCACTATAGGCGTATAAATATCATGTTCGGCACGATCCCGTGCCGAGGACCCGGGGTGCGTGCCACCGGAGTCGTAAACAATTTTCCGTTTTTTTTTTTTTTTTTTTTTTATGGGCACCTGTAAATTATTATCGCGGCTATGATATGCGGGCGGGCGGCCGTGCCGCCGCAGCGATTTAACGAAATTTTAACGTCTCGTACACGCGTAAAATACAAATCCGTCTACGCGTTCCGTCACGAAACGTGGTTGTACGAGCGGCGACGTGAAAAGCGCGCGGTCGTCGCGCGCGTATCCGAAAAAAAAATAATACTGTCGTCTCGAGCCGGCGAGCCGAAACAATCGAATTCCCATACTGTCTATTATATAATAGAGAACCCCGAAGAAAGGATGTGAAAAAAGTCGCAGACCGTGTAAATAGTCCTTGGTATAAAACGAAATATACCTGTGCGAAAATACCGATACGAGTAAACATTATTATAATACGTGGTGGGGACTTACCGTTAATTGCCGGTCTCTCAGATTTCAATCGCATCGTCTGCACGTTTGAAATTTGTTTTCGTCTTCTTTCGATTTCGTATAGAAATATACGTCGTCGATGGGCATAGGGACCGAAAAATCACTACGGTCACACATGTTTTCATCGTCGACGATTGTTGTCTTCTTCGTATTATTATTCGAGATTAGAGAAATTAAAACGCGAGCACAATAATTAATCGAGACACGAAGACAAAAGGAACACCGTCAGAGTATGAATATCACTGAAGCAACGACACGACAACACTGATTGCGATTTCATAACGAATTCGGGGCGGTACTAAACTTTCGCTTAAATTGTATACGTCACGGCCAATCGTAAACTACCGACCAATGAGAATATATTTACCTGCGATCGTATTCGACAGTCCAATTAAAAAGTTTTCTATTGTATTCGTCCTATTGTTCGTCGCACGCACGCGATTTCGGTAAAAGTTATGTAATAATAATATGATATTGCAAAATCAATACCTTTTGGTAAAGATCGTCGGGTTTTTTGATGACATAATCAAATTTATTTATATAAAATGCAAATTACCACGCGCTCGCTGATCGTTGCGCGTAGATTTTTCATTACTGGTATAGTGGTATGTTTCTAAAAAACTTCCAGAAAAATTTTGAAATCCGGGTGACGTGGTGACACTCGGGAAGGTATTTGGAACAACTCTGTGAAAAAAAAATTGGAAAAAAGTTAAATGGCGACGTCACAAAATGGAAACATAAAAAAGGCCTGTTCTTTTACTCGTATATACGTAAAGGATAGATTTAATAACGCGACGGCGGCGGCGGCGGCGGACGCTTATCGGCCGCCGTGTGAAACACAAACAACGTAACGCGTGCCGGCGATTTCGCGTTTTAATTTTTTCCAACGGCGCGGGGCAATTAGCGTAACCGGCGGAAGATATTTGGCGGTCAAAGAAGACGCGCGCGGCGTTTATAACAAATACAAATAGTATAACTGTAGTGGGTGTGGAACTGTATTGCCGGGTAAGTAGCCGGGTAAATGTGAAAGTAAAATCTGTTTCTATTAAACCGGGTAAAATCACCTCATATGGCGTAATAGGCTACCACTAATAAAGGTTTTTTTCGCTCGCGATATAACGAATTTCAATAATTTTTGTGCCAAATCAATTAAAAATACAAGAAAATCGACTACGCGCGTGATGCATGTTTAAAATCGATTATTTTGTCATTTAAAAAAAACTTGATTCTTTAATTTGCAATTCTATTACGTTACAAAATATTATAATATTCAGAGACGATTCTAGCTGTTCCCCCCTCAAAAAAATTTTCACGCCCATCAGCATAAAATATTTAGCTACTTATATGGTATATTATATCGATTTAACGTTTCAAGGAAACAAATTTTGAAAGTGAACTTCTGCATATTTTTTTTACATTTTTTATTACAACAACAACGGCAGAAATACACGAGCAGAAAAGTAAACGAAATTCGCGCGCGCATTAGGTCTTGTATAGACCGACGACGACGTTTAAAATAAGACTCTGCAGTTGTAGGGGCGCGCGATCGTTATCAAATTTAATTTGAAAATCAATGATATCGCATTCTGAAAACGATTCCGAACGGAATCGCGTAGACGGATATTTTCCAAAAGTCCATCTGCGTTATCATAAAGGAGCGAAATGAAACTTTTGCAACGCTGTACGACTTTTTGTAAGTGTATCGTAAAATGTTTTACGAAAAAAGAAAAAAATAATAATAAAAAAAACATCATTGTAAATCCAATACGCGTATAAATATGCTACATTATTTTTCTCTTGCTCGCAATACCAATCGCAGCTGTGAATATTAATCATGAGTCATAACTTTTCACGAGATAAGACAAACAGTGTTGTAGATACTAAAGTAATTGGTTTTAAATCACAACATCGGATCGGGTTGGCCTTATATGCACTCGCAGAGAAATAATAAAAACTGAAATCTGGTAGTATTTCGGGGTTGAAATTATTTTAAGTTTTCTTGGCAACCGATAGCGTTCGTTTTCCAGAGGGAATCTCTGGACCATAGGAATTATGGGTAAACCATTACATTCCGGAAACATACCAGATTGTTACCAGATTTTACTGCGATTTAACACCTCGAAAGTCACTATTCGCCACAAAAACGGACGAGTGCGAATAATAAAAATTGTTATACTTTTATAATATTGACATGAGTAATGTGTTTTCTGTTATTTTAATAAAATGTATAAAAGAAAAAAAATCCGCATCCTTTGACTCCGGGCAATGATATTTCGAGTACCCCGAAAGAACGTGTAAAAATTACCGAAACAAATAGTACATTATCGTTTTCGAGTCGTAAAAGTCGATAGAAAAACGCACGGAGTTCGTAAATGATATAACAACGCGTGGAAACCACCGAGACGGTCGGAAAAATTACAAAAAAATCTATAGAACTCTTATAATATACGACCTCGGTTGTGTGTCTCGAACACTCTCAATCCGTCGTGTCGGCCGTATACGCGCGAGTTTCACGTCGTCTGTCGTCGGCCTCGTGACAAAATTTATCCGTATTAAAAAAAAAAGGATTTCATTGGGGTACGAAAAAAAAAAAAATAAAGAGAAAAAAACGCCTCGGGGAATTCGTTTGCGTTTTTTTTTTCTCCTCGCCGCGCCGTTCTAAACCAGCGCCGGGACACGTCGTACCGAACAGGCCTTGCGTTTACATTGTATGCACATGCATTGTATGTATACGTGTACACGGGTAACGTTCACCGACACGGTCCCTTCGGACATACCCAAACACCTACGCCGCGGTCGATTCGGTTGCGTATTACGACGGACGCTATACGGTTGTTACGAGACCCCGTTGGCGTTCGTTATTGTGGGTTCGCCGGGGCGAAAAAAACATACATACATATATAGGCAATAATAAAAATACACACGTCTGCGTATAATAATATAACGCGACCGTTATCCACAAACATATACGCGGGGCTAATAGTTTCGCTCGCGAATAACGTGTTTACCGCGTAATATTGGCCACGAATATCGTCGTCCTCACCTCAACACACGTCATATATAGTGTTTTCATACGTTTTCTCCGGTACCACTGTGTATGCAGTACAATAATATTATACGTTTTCACTCGGCATATTTCCAAAACCGTCGTTGTTTTCTACCCCGCGCCGTATTTATATCGGTATATCGTTTGCCGTTTACATTAATTTTTAATATATTTTCACGTCTATGTACACAGACTTTAGAAATATGAACATTTTTCACACGGTTATTTATTTCGTCTGATGTCGAAGTTAAACGTCGTGTCTACGAACATATGTCTCATCTTCTTGAATCAAAATCGCATATTTTTTGGATAATTTGGATCTAATTCACTCGATTTCAAAACAATCATTTTTATCATTTTTTTTTTTGAATAGCTTGGAAATTAAATTTGTTTTACGTTTATTATACGTCTTAAAATCTCAATCGAAATGCATTTGATTTGATTGAAATTTCACATTATGCGCACTGCGTATACAAAACTTATTTACAATGAATATTTCGACACGAGCGCTGAAGTTTAAAACACTGATGAGCTCTGCGATAACAGTGATGGTTTGATTTTAAAACGTTTTCAAGGGCCGAGATATTGTTGAACAAAACGTATTGTTTTTGGCACTTTCCCCTAGAAATGACGGACATTTGTCCGATAGAGCAGTCCCTTGTAAATACAACTTTATACTTTTAGTTTTAGGAAAAAAAAAATATGAGCTCAACACGTGTAATGGTTGCGAGTCGTCGCGGAATATACGTATATTGTTTTTTCTACCACGGATCGTTGCGTTACATTTTCCAGTCGTCAAATATTTCCACCAGAGCTGTGTTTTCCAAGTTATTTGTTAAGATTCCAAATTCCAATCGTGATACGAGTAAATAAATGTATTTACGCAGTTGATTTCAATGGTACGGTTAGAAACACGACTGTAAATTCGACGAACAATCGATCCGTTTACTTTCGGCGCGACTGTTCGTCATGACCGATTGAATTTAATTAAATTAAACGTATGACCGACAACAAATCGAAACCGATGTACACTAAACGAGTTAATTGTTTTTGACAAAACTTACCATTATCATGTCACGCGCAGAGTTTTTTTTTAATATAAAATCCGAATCACAAATCGGTACAACAAATATCACGGTTAGTTTTTTAATTTTAATTAATTACCGTTTTACCGTTTAATTCCGTACTTGGTTTACAGTTACGCGTACCAATCCATTACTGTATTATAAAATATGTTAAACATACACACACACACACACACGCACACACACTATATATTTATATAGAAAAATAAATGTACATTGTCCACTCGCACGTATAATGATTATATGTAAATCGGCCCGAAACCAGTTTTTAGTTTTTCTCTCTCCGCCAAAGAAATTGTATATTATACAATGTTACGTGTGCTTATTATATGTATGCCGTGCCCGTGTATGGTAGTTTTTTCTTTTTTCTCCGCGCGAGGGTCTCTTGTTGTAAATTAGAAAAAAAAAAAGAAGAGCTACACACGGGGTTACCCTTGGCAACGGTATAGGGAGGTGTGCTGGTTGTAAAAACGCGTGTTCAGACTTCTGTATAATATTATTATACACCGCGACGAAAACGAAAACGAGCCGCAGCACACGTATTCAGAAAAATTCTCCGACTGCGTTCCTCATAATATTCCTTCGATAAAAATACACGCGCAATGTATTGTGTGTTGTGTGTGTGTGTGTGTATATTATAAAACTAGCTGTTCGTCGTTTTAGATGTATATCTGTTTTATACCTTGAGAATTCGGGAAAATCTCGTAATACGCAATCTCTCATTTTTTTTGTTACCGGAGGCTAGAATATTATAAATCATTAACATTGTAGAAAACGCGAATTTTTTAAATCACAATGAAAAAAAAACCCGATCGACTCTTACGCGTTCAAACGACAAAAATATTATTCATAAAACAATGGCCAACCGCTTGTTCCTATGTAGTTTATTCCGCTTATTCCTGTAGTTTTCTCTCGTCGCGAAACTCAATCAAAACCGTCGTCGTATCTCGTCCGAATCGCCGACACGATTTAATACTCGTCGATAAATAATCGATCGTCATAATAATACGCATTTATTGTATAATATGTATGTTATTATGTAAGTGTATAGTTTATATTTTTATTGTACTCTACTCGACAGATCGGACTCGAACGAATAATAGACCGCACGACTATAAAAATACTATACGTACTACCTAAATATTGTGAAAAGTAAAATTGTGTGTGCTCACAAAAGAGTCTCGTGACATCGCATAATGGATTTGTATCCGACCTAAGCGTATATATCTTGGATGACGCCAAAATAATATATGCAACGATATATATATATAATATATATGTGTATAATAAACTAACTACCGCCGGTTATAATAAAGAAACGGTTGCGATGTGTACACATAAAATGTCGTGACAAACATTAGAAATCTTGTACAACGATTCTAGATGCGAAACAACGATAGCGTGAATATTACTCGAACGTATAAAACAAACAAAAGCCATCGTTACATGCGTGTGTGTGTGTTCGGTTCAAAATAATAATTTAAATCTTTTTATCTCGCGTGTTATGGTAATTTAAAATATTAATCGATTCGCGAAGGACTAAAAATAAACGATGTATACGGTTTAATAATAATGTTTTTTTTTTCGTGTGTGTGTGTTACTCTTTTAACGCGTTCTCCGAACAACTGCACACGCGAGCGAGAATATTAAATATTCAACTAGAATATTATACGCGCACACACATACGATTTATAAATTCATTTATCGCATTTATATTTACATTTATTTATATATCTAACACCTATGGGTAATATATTAGGCTATAAAACGTATTAAAGATGTCAAATCACGCCGCGCGAGTGTTATCTATATATTTTTATATATTTACGAAAAGCATACATTATTATAGGTATATAGGATATATATATATATATATGTACGTATACGCACCACTATAAAAATGATATAAAACAAAACGTGCGAATACTAAATGCGTTATCACGCTGCGCTGGTTTACACTTTGAAAAAAAAAAAAGAAGAAAAAAAAGTATCGTTTTATCGCTCTCGAAACGCATTCAATTAACATTTCGGACAAATGTATAATAGGCCTCGGATATTTTATGCAAACGTCCGTGCACGATAAAAACAAAGTGAAATATAAAACACTCGGATATGTCGAAATATATTACATTGCGCGCCGTTTTATTTCGACAAAACTACGTCGACGGTGTGTGTACGTGTATGTATATTGTATAATATTACAACCGACTCCGTCATATAAGACGACAATCATAAAAAAATGTACGCACGGCGACCGAACAACTCGAGTGTTAAAATAATTTCATTATCTTTAAACGCGTCGTCATAGGTGGATAGATGATGGGCGTACCGCAGGATATTATTAAGACATCAGCGTTTTTTTTTTTTTTTTTTTTAATTTTATTTCACGCGTCAAACGTAATGAGTTTAATCGTTAGTTAAAGATACCGATCTGCGTCGAAAACACTCGCAATAGGCACTCAGTGTCGACAAAAGCGTAATAATTCAATTCGATCGTATAATATATTATATATAGGTATATTGTTTTATTCATTTTTCGATCGAGTCCTTAAAACGGCCGCGGCGTTTATTATTTGTGTGTAATTTCCGTTTCGTTTTGGTTTTTTTTTTTTTTTTATTACAATTTTACACTCGCAATAAACATTACGATTTAACATCCCGGCGCGATCATAATATTTAAACGTTTGTAAAACATCTATAAAGTCTGAAAAATTGGGGAGATCTCAATGAAAACCGTACACACACGCCGGCGGCGGCGTCGTCGTCGTCGCGCGCGCGCAATAGGTTCGTAGAGACGCGGCACACACACACACACAATACTCGGGGGCCATAAAATATTATACGACAGGACCGGGGAAGGTGTTCGTCGGCAGTGGTGTGCGCGCGTGCTTGATGTGAAAAAAAAAGGACAAGAGAAAACACATTGCTAGCGCGATAAATAGACTGCGACGATACGTAAAGACTATTTCGGATTCGGTATGTGTGTGTGTGTGTACGCGACCACAATACGGGGCGTTTAAAAATACATAATAAAACACACGGCACCCGCGTAGGTACACGGGCCGCCGCGTAGTTAATAAAATAAACAGGGAAAATATGTTAATTTCCGATATTTTCCCCGGAAAACAGAAGGGTCTCCGATATTTTATTGTGTCGCCGCCGCGCGCCGTTCGGGCGTTTATTTTATCGCGTCCCCCCTAGCTATAACAACGGCATACAATAGCGGTATGTGTGTGTGTTAGTACATGATAAATGTTGTTTGCGTTATTTATTTTTCTTTTTTTCCGCGAGAGCCTTAATAACCGAATAAAACAGAAGGAGGAGGAAGACCGCGAGAGCCTCGCGTTTTATTCGATTTTCTTGAACGGTCCACGGCGCGGCGCGACGAAATGAGTTTTTGAAATCGATTTTTGAATCGTTCGTCATAGAAATATTGGTAAAACTAGTTTTCTCTTTTTGATTTATTAGTTCGTTACCCGTATAGTAATAATTAAATAAACATCGGCGGCGTAAAGAATCGCATGAAACAAAAACACCGCATTGAAATATTTTAAAATACACAAACTATTTCACGAGGAGTAATGCATAGGCAATTATGATTTTGTTCGTTGTGACACGCTGGCCTGGCAGTTATTGTTGTGCGAAATCTCACAGGGCGCGAACGAATGACGACTTGAAACACTGTACTACTGTAAACATTTATAGAAAATAAGAATAATTTTATTGTTAATTGCTCGTCGGATGACATGATACCTATACGAGGTCCCTACGGTATTGGTAAAGAGTATTTTGTACATAATCAAGCGATAACGATTAAATACTCGTAACTATGCGTTTTCAATAACACGGCAATAAAACTTAAGTTTATTGCTGGAATCTTCCACGAACAACAAACGAGCGAGAATAATAATTTATCGTGTTATTAACGTCGATGCTCGAACGGTTACCGCGCGGTTGATCCGAGAACAATATATATATTATATACCCAATTAAAATACGAAGACGTGAATTCCACAAGTTTCTATTCGTATAAAAAAACAAATTGTTATTGAACAGCGCGCACGTCCACTCGTCGTAAACTAGGGTTCGATCGCGGATTCGAAAAATGAGAAGAACGTGTCGGTACGCGGTAAAGAGCATAATATTTATTGTTCGTTTCGTCACGCGTTTCAAATAGGTCATGTGCATATTATAATAATGACTATTCGGACTTTTTTCTATCGATTGTCAGGTGTTTCCGAAAATAAATCGAACGAATCTATTTGCTGTCGAATTACAGCTAATAACATTTGATTTAATCGAGGTTTGCCGACACTCGATCAGCCTATTCGTCACGATTACGTGTAAAATCGCACGGGCATTAGTAAAAATCTCGATTCGCCGACAACACACATCTGAAAACACGCAGATAAGGTAAGGTTAGTTCAAGTTCAAACAACAATAATTTTTAATTAAAATGTATTATGATGTTTATAAAACATCAAAGCTAGTGGTAATAATGGGCGTAATTAAAATCGAAACCAACGCGAGTGGGGAGGGGGGGGAAACGATGTTCTAATAACGTTTTGATATACTGCAGCGCACGAGATAAGTATAATAGATTGGAAAACTTACGAAATTTACGTCCCGAAACAATTTTCATAAAGTTTAATACGTTCCATTATAATAAATATCCTCCGCGCGAATATATAAGGACTTTGAATGCGTCGAACTATACGCGAGTTTGTAGCTTTTAATAGCGCGGATGACCTACTTTTTCCGTGCGATCGTCGACGGCTAGGAGCAAAACTATTGTAAAAATATCAGAAATAAAACGGATACTTTTAATACCGAGCAACGACTAAATAATAACGTACCGCTTTATAGTATCGCGATTGGATCCTTAAAGGTCGACTCGTTCGCCGCGTTCAAGCGACTCATTTGGTCGGACACCACGCGCGAGTTTCGTTTGGCCTATCTCGCAACAATGAAAATGCGAAAAAGACCTATTTACTATGTTTTTTTTTTTATATATTAAACGATTTCAATAAATTATTTTATATATTTAATAACGCTTTTTTTATTATCAATTGTGGTTGATGCAAAACCATTCGTCCGAGGAGGTTTTTTCTTTTTCAAAACCAGCCGCAAATAGCGCATCATTTCGAATTTAGGGTCTCAAAATAAATTCTCGCCAATGTACTATATAATGTACCATAACCGCGGTATATCATAATATTATCGTAACCACCGCCGTGCACGACGGGACCGTCGACAGGACCGACCTCAAACGCGGCGCGCCGTGACGTAAACGGAATCGTGTTTTTTCCTCGCGGAATAAACGAGACGAAAAGGAAAATACACGTAGGCGTACGACACGGCCGGTTATAACAACGATAATATTATTATTATTATTATCATTCGTTATTATATTACGTGTCGGAATAATTATTACGCGCGTACCTAATATTTTCGTCGGGCCGGCCGGCATATATTATTTTTTATATTTTTTTACGACCCGAACCGGCCGTAAACGTGATAAATGTCGTCGTAAAGTACGAAATGCACGCGGCGGCGGTTTAAAGCGAGCCAGTCGCATTGGTCATCAAGCGCGACTGCTATATTATTATTACGCTGCACGACGGCAGTAAGCACGAGAATAATATTATAATAATAATCATAATAATAATAATAATAATAATAATAATGATGATGACGACGACGATGATGATGATAATCCCGACTATACAAAAAAAAAAAAAAACGACGACGAAACGATGCGAATGAACGAAGAGAAAAAAGCATACAGTGACCGAAAATCGGTGATGAATTTTTCATTCGACCGAAACGATTTTGTCGACATTTTTACGAATCAAATTCAATTCTCTGCGACTGTTTATTTAAATGAAACGAAAAAAAAAGAAAATTCCTTATCGTCGATATCTGGTACCCCGTGTTTTCGGCCGTTTTTTCGTCAGTTTTTCTTAATTATTATGAAAATTGTTTGAGAAATTCAAAAATAGGACCACTCCGATGTGTCAACTGAATACAATTTGCTACAGGAAACCACGCCCAAAGTTGATAATTGCACAGAGTCGAGTCGACAACCGTGTGTAGACAGACGGATAAAAAAACATCATGGTAAAATCAATACATTCCGCGTTATTCACTTATAATTTATTTAAAAAAAAAAATCATAAAAATAACTGCTATATTGCGGTCTGCAGCGGCGGACGTTGTGGTCGAAGAAGAGAAAATAAAACGCAGCGCGTGCCTAATACACTCTACGATATCGCGTACATAACTGCATAATCATTTATTGGACGAGAGTGAATCGCTCGTCGAATGTTTCTCTCATCGAGTAGAGTGAGTACGCTAACGGTAAGTCTGAGCCGCCGTAACTGCGAGAGTTCAGCCGAGGTCCGCAAAGATTTCTTTCGAGACTCCGGATTTAAATCAGAGCGCAGGTAATTTTCAAGAATTTATTTTGGCCGAGTAAAATGTCGAATTGCGACTGATTTCAATGGATAAACACACGTTGTAAAATAGACGAAACGTTTTTTGCACGGGCCACTATTTTTCGCGGACGACCGTGTTCGCGATTTTGCGAGATAATACTAGCGAAATTTGTATTTTTCCACCGAGAACCACGACGACGTCGTCGTGGTCGCCGCAATCACGTATTTTCTATATGCGAAAAACCGTCGACCGTCGACCGTTATTGCCGTACGACGAGACCCGATATTATGTTATTATCGACTCACGTCGAGCTGGTTTGCGAATATCGTCGACATTCGGTTGGCTGTAGCGGAGAAAAGGAAAAAAACAAAACGCATAAACACGGGACCGTCGTCGTTGGTGCGGCTTCGGTTATTTTTACGACGCGGCGAAATGAATTTACGATCATAAACTCCGACTTAATAAAATCATATTATAAACTGTTATACGAACGGATTCATAACGTACATTTCGGACCGTTTTTCTAAAACCCCATTACAAAGTTTTAGAGTTTCGAGATACGACAATGTGAGACTGTACAATAATTCCGTCGCGAAATTACGGCTGGCAAAGTTTCCCATACATTATTATACGACGCGAGTTCACGTTGTGTACACATAATATTTTATCGGTCCGGACGGTTTCGTACGAGCCACGACGACGACGTTTTCTGTTATTTTTCCACGTTTCCGAAACGCCACTGCTACTATACAGCGCGTTATTTGTGAACTCTAGTCTGGAACGCTTACTTTTATCGGCTCTTGCGACGAGTAAACGTGTGTGTGTGTGTTATAACAGTCGTTAGTCGTTACCCATCTGATATTAACGTCTAAAAAACAATAAGATTAGATTATCGTTTTTTTTTCATCCGTGCCGAAACGTCTGATCGAATACAAAAAAGAAAAACGATCAAAGTCTCGTGATATTTTTAATTACACGGGGCCCTAAACGACAATTAATGATCTTTAAACGGGGCGAGTGTACCTGTTGTAAAGTCGACCGCGCCGGACGTAAATCAACCAGACGGACGTGTCGGGCCGCCGTGGGCCGAACTTTTGCTAAAAATAAAACGGCGTGGTCCGACAACGCTGCGCGGACTGGGATCCCGTGGCGTGTAAACGCGTACGTCGACGTTTCAACACTGACCGCCGGATTATAATTAAAAATAAAACGCGAAAGAAAACGACGACCGAACGACCGCAGAGATGAAAATTATTTGCGAGGCCTCCTAGCGCAACGTCATCGTCATAAATCAGAATGTCCGTTCTTTTCGTCGTCGTCGCGACAATCGTATTCGCATCGACTAATAAATAAATGTTTATTGCAACCGAAAAAAAAAAAACTATTAAAAGACGATAATATATGCGCGTGTGTATATTATTTTTAAAAAAAAAGTTGCAAACTCATCCGAAAAGACGGAACTTGTGAATTGAGTAGCATTAAAAAGTGTAAAAAAACTTTTAAAAATTAAAAACTAAAAACCTATATCGATACATAATATTATGTTGAACATTCGAATAGGAGTTTTTTTCGTATATTCGACTTCGAATTTTCACATTTTTTCTACTCGATCGAACCAACAATTCGAAGCGAAAATTTCAATTTATTTTTACTAACCAGTATATCAAACGGTTCGAAACCGCCAATTCGAAATCCTGAACCCAATCCTTTCACTCCTACCCCCGAAATAAACGTTTCTATCGGCGTCGTGCTTGGCCGGCGGGGAGCTATAATAGTTTTTGATTTTCTCGTACGATGCTTTCGAGTTTCTGGATTCGCATATGATTTTTCCAAACGGTGTTTTTCGAAAAATGTCCAGCTTCAAGTTTTCGTATACGGTCGACTGCAATAACACGTAAAGTTACGTGACGTAACACTGTTGTTCGCGGAACGACCGGACCATTCATCAACAATAATAATATTATTGTTTGTGTGCTTTTAATTTCTGATTCTCGGTGAACGCGACAACGGATTCTGGGCAACCGCTATCGGAGCGTTTGTACGCATAGTGAAGTTCGTGTCGGGCCGTTTCCGAGAACGAAATGTCAAACGCGTCGTTATGACGCGTAATGAATTAAAAAACTCCGCGTCGTCGCGCGAGGAATAATGTCAAAGAAATAATTTAACGATCAGCGACTTCAATCAAGGGGAACGCTGTATATTATTATACAGCTGATCGGTATTTTTACTCGAAAAGAGCGTTTAAAGTATGTTATTAATTTCTATTCCGAAACAATAACCAGAGTTCGTTTTAAAGTAGCAACGGCCGGCGCGAGTGCACCACTGTTTTATATATACCGTTGTGCGATTGAAGTAGTGTGTTTTTAACGAACGTTTCACGGGTCGTGCACAGTGTTTCCGTCGTCATCGATTTCGATGGTAAATACGTATTACGAGAACGATAAGTAAACGGAAAAAAAAAACGTGTGCCCATTATCCACGCGACACACGTGTAGGGTAATAATAATTACTAGAAAATCGTGGTGTTATTTTTTCAAAATCAAACGAAAAGAAACACATAAACACCCCGTGAAAAATATAATTTTTTTTTGTTCGATATTTCAATTGTGTACCTTTTCGATTTACAATATTCTCCTCGCCGCGCCGTCGAGGACGTGTTTGTACGTGTTTAAATTGTATATTATATTCTATATATATTCATATTGTGTGTTTGTATGATAAAATATTAAATAATAATAGCAGTCAGCTGATAACGGGAAAATGTCAATTATTATTATTATTTGGGTTATACAC
The DNA here is from genome assembly GCA_948098885.1 of Drepanosiphum platanoidis. Taxonomy (NCBI): domain Eukaryota; kingdom Metazoa; phylum Arthropoda; class Insecta; order Hemiptera; family Aphididae; genus Drepanosiphum; species Drepanosiphum platanoidis. The sequence continues at coordinate 7,357,762 of OX402535.1, forward strand.
ATTTTTTATACTTAAACCCGGCAAAGACGGGTAGATTCAGCTAGTTAATACTAATAAAATAGTATTTTATTCGTCGTTTATATAATAAAAATATTTATAATCACCGTCAGATCGACGCGGAGAGACGAAGACAAAATACAAGGAAACAAATGAATTGATAACAAAAAAACAAAGTCATCGGATGAGCTTGAACTTGTAAACTGTGGATATCGTAAAATAGATCTTATATTAAATATCATTCTTTTATAGCACTACTCCAGTTGTCAGAAATAACGTTTTATGATATTATTTAAACATTTTTTATCACTTTTCACGGAATACGCGTAGCTCCATCCATACGTTCGAAACTAATTGTTTTAAAACCACGTTTTGTTTTTTAAAAAACATAACGTGTTGGGTACAATATCGTATTATTGCTATTGTTACTTATATTATTATATTATTGGCTTGCGCTCGAAAGTTGGCCGCAAATAATATAATTTTAAATAACAACTATAATATTTATTTGTTTACGAAAAACCAAATTGACGTATTAACTGTTTTTTCTTTCTTAAACACTCAAATAGAAGCGAGAAAATGATTAATGATATATTGACCGATGCACAATCAGAGTGTTTCGATAACGTGTTCGATTCCACGTGCTTTTGTGTAACGTTTTTAACTCGAAATTTTCAGACTTCAAAACATATTTGTAGATCATTTCGAGTTGACGTTTATATATGAACAATTATTCGAAAAGTTTTCAATCCACTCAACTCCCACTCTACTTCGGAATAAGTCATACAATAAAAATATAATTTCATCGACCTGCAACGCCCGAGACCGCGCGAAAGAATAATACAGTTTTTCGAACCGTCGGTTTCGCACCGATCGACTGATGTTTTTGCACGTTTTCGACTGTCGGGGCATATGAGTTCAAAAACCACTGCAGTAGATAATCATTTGATACACACGCCCATATATTTGTACATATTATTATGATTACGAGACGTGATTAGGTTTACTAACCGAATGAGGTCACGATTTAAAAACCGTTAATGAATCGATAAAAAAAAAAAACCTATAACACAGTCCAAGAACACTATTATAAAAGTATATAATATTATTTATAGTGCAAACAGTAATAATCCGAGCGTTCCGACGAGAGTATAATACGATATAATATAATTGGCTAATATATAATAAGAGCTACCTAATAGTTTTACGACTTAATGGTGATTATATTATTGTTTAATTTTATATTATAATAATAATAATTATTATTGTATCGGAAGACGTACTTTGCTTGGTGTTTTCGCTGATAAGCAGGCTACGTGTGTGTTTACCACATAAACGATGTGTTTTAACATGTAATCCCAATGCGCGTGTATCACCTGTATACTAATCAGTACTCGTACGTTAAAATAACCGCGAAACAGCGAAACCGATTGCGACCAATTAAAAAACAGTCGTAGTTTTGCATCATACATTATGTACATACCTCTAATCGCACGCGTTTATCATATATTATATATTTATATGGTAAAATGGATCGTTTTCCGCGATTCGCCGTTGTACTACAACGTGCACGCGATAACTGAAAATATTATAATGACGAGTAAATCGATAAATCAGCCGTGATTTTAGAAATTTATAATACCGTCTTCGGCATAGCACCGCAATTACTGTGTACGTTATTGCACACAGGTATAGGTAAGAGAAAACGATCGCGGTGGATTATAATTTATCGGTTTGGCACCGCGTTCGAAACCTATGATATTTATTCGTGATATAATACACGATCAGCGACAGATTTCGAAATACCGCGCTCCGATAAATAACGCTGCCGAGTAAAAAAATACGGTTTCTTTTTTGTTTCTATTCTGTATTCGATACAGCAATAGTTTTAGTAAATTTAACCCACGATGCGTGTTTTAGGGCGCACAATCGGTTCACGTCGTCGCAAAGAAAACAAATGTGCACGTACATAGTTAATACAACGCCGTATACTTAAACTCGATGCGAAATAGATCAGTTTTAATTTATTTTCATCGACATACCGGATAATATACACATTGTACATTCTATTTTCGAAATCGTTCAGCGCGAATACACGTGAAGATTCGTCGATTCCGGCGGAAATAACATATCGTTAGGTACCCATTGGTCGAGACTCGAGATGGTAGTAAAAAGTTTTAATATAAATTTACAATTGTTACATTTATATTCCGCTTTGTGGTTTTTTTTTCCGATTACCGATCGAGTATCAACATAAAATGTTTCTAAAATTCTGATATGCCTACTTTATATGATTATAAACTACAGTGATTCATATTCTAAACAAGTGTGAAATCGTCGAAAAGCACTGGTCGAAAAAGTTCAAATTTCTATAAATATTCGTTTAAGACGTTAAACCGTTGGCCACCGATTTCCTCGTTTATTGTGTATCGAATGCTTTTGGTTTCGGAAAAGTACGAAAATGTATATTTTAAAACGTGTAATCAAATAGTTACAATGTCGTACAGCGTATAATATAGCCGCCGTATAGGGACATTGTGTTTTTATTAGAACACCGGCAAACGCACGTGAGAAAAATTAAAATTAAATCGAAAACACGTTTCGGAACGACGGCAAAGTCCCGAGGGTAAAGCGGAAAAAATTTTTAGAACCCGAGCAAACGCTATAAATATATAAAGGACGCTGCCCACAAGTCGTGTGCATTGACGCGTCGCGCAGTAGTGTACGCGTATCGCCGCGTGCAGATAAAAAATATATAACGATATTTCTTCGACGAGCAGAAAAAATAAACGCAACATCGTATTATGTTCGCGGAATAGGCGGCCGGATCGGGTTAGGTAGACTCGTTTTTATCGACCGCGTCGTGTACGCACGTCGCGCGTCCCGCGATCCCGCGCGCGCGTTATCAAACGGCCAAATATTTTATTTTCTCCGGCACATTTTTGCATGTTCTCGTCGGCGGCGCCGCCGCGGCACGATACGACGACGTACCAATAACGTAATGACACACGTCGTCGATTCGTACGAGCGTACGTATATTTTTTTACTGCCGTACGCCCTCCTGCCCCGCGCCCCGCCGCTTCCTAAGCAGCGTTTACCTACATAATGTATTATACGGTTTTTTTTTTTGCTCCTTTTTTGCGTCGTTTTCGTTTTTTTTTTTTTTTTTACTCGCGCGCGTACAACAGAGTAATAGCATCGCTGCCGCAGCGCAGAGAGCCGGTAACTACACGCGAGCGCCAGCGCGCACGTCGTCGTGTACATCACGACGACCATTTGGAAACCGATGTCTGGAACATTTTCCCGGGGAATACGATCAATTCGGAATGATAAAATTACGTTTTACCGCCGCCGCTCCCGCAGGTTATGTGCACATTCCGCTGGGCGTAACCGTTTTCCATAAAAGTTTAGCTACCCCGCGCTCGCATTACCCCACGCCCCGCCGTTATATGTATATAGCACACACACACACACACATATATATATATACCGTGCTGCTGTTATTGATCGTCACCGACGTTTTTTCCTCCCCTCGCGCGTACATATATAACTCTAAAGTTCTCTCTCTCTCTCTCTTTCTCCGCTCACAGCATCGCCACGTGCAGCTCTACCCTCTTATATATATATATATATTAAGTATATAAGAAAAATCCCCGGATTGTGTGCGACGGACCGCGGCCGCCCTCATCTCTCGCGCATATATGTGTACAAGAGAACGTGCGCACGCGCGTGTACAGGACTTAAATATAAGGATTTTATAGATTTTCCTCCGCGGGCCGGCGCGGGATAAAAAGAAGGCCACACCGTCGCCGCCGGTGAAAATAATAGCGACATTCCCCCTCCCCCGGTCGAAAATCCACCTCGCGTATATACATAATATACATATATACGTATACCTAGCAGCCGGGAGGAATCTATATATATATATGTGTGTGTGTGTGTGTGTGTGTATATAACATATGTGTTCGACGTTTCGATTGTACATGCACGCACGTATACGAACAGGGTGTGCCGAAATATAGGAGAGGGGCGAGAGAAGGTACGACGAAGAACGAGAGGGGAGGGAAAGGATTGTGAGAAATTAGCGTGTGCAGTGTGCGTGTGACGCGCGGGGTTGTCGAATGAGAAAGGTAGAGAGAGAGAGAGAGAGAGAGAGAGAAACGATTTTTACGACCGTTTTTATTTTACACCAATTGAAAGTATTAATAATAATATTATCGTCGGCGCACGCGGTGGTTGTTTTTCGGTTTACACACGCGAAACCTCGTAGTAGTGCAGAGTTTACCTACTCCCATATATATATATATACATAGTATGGGTGTGTGTGTGTGTGTGTGTACATACGCGGCGCATTATATAATGTATATATACATACACACACGTCCGTATACGACCGAATAAAATACAAAACGTAAACGTGATATCGCGTGATTTCGCCCCGAGTTACGCGAAACAAACCGTATTATACTGTCGTGTGTCGTTGTACCTCTCTCCACTCCGCCGCGCCGCGGAGTATACACATTTTATTCCTCGTCCTCGCACACACGCACTAACTAACCGAACCCGAAATCCGCGCCTCGCACTGCACGACCAATTCGGATTAATATTTATCTATAAAGTACACATCGTGTTCTCAGGCAGCGGTATATAGTTTTTACGTGTCGGCTGCGGTGGTAATATTATAATGGTTTTGAGAGAAATAACCGTTTCCCGACATGGCCATGTTATCACGACGAGTTATCAAAAAAAAATATTGATTATAAACAGGAACATCGATCAATATTATATTAATATTTTCCAAAAAAGGCAATTGTTTCGGAAATTTTATTCTCGGATTTTCACGCCCCCTTTGTTTTCATAAAAACAGAATAAATAAGCCCTTGAAAATCAAATAAAATAAAAAAAAAAACAAAAAAGTTTAATTCAATATTATTATGAAACGTGTGTTTGGAAAGTATTGTTTTAGAGCAGCTTCTAGGAAATTAATCAATTTCTACATAAATCCACTACCTATAGTAAATACGTATTTTATTGTAACGTATTACGCATCGGCATGCGCGTCATGCATGTCTCGAGTTGATTATTTCGCAATAAAAAAAAAAAAATCTAGTTTTTTAATCTACATAATATTTGGTGCAGGTTTCGGCTGTGTTTTTCGGGCGAGGCAATTTATTCAAGTGATAATTACGCGTTGAAATAACGGCTGAAGAAAAAATCCGAATTATCGACGACGCGAAAAACGTACGTTCCCTCTTTAAACTTAAATAATTATGTGTGATTAGACATTATAAAACAACGTGTTATGAAACGGTTTACCTGTTCAGAGAGGTGATTCGATTCTATCACTGGACTTCCATCGTCGAAACGGCGGCGTTTACGTCAACAGAACATGTACATATTTGCGTCGATCGGATTATTCTTTTCGTTTGTTGAACTTTGGACACGAAATCCGACTCGACCGTTGCCTTGCCTTGTTGTAGGAGGCGTTACAATAACGACCGGATTCTTATTGTTTGCTCATTCGAACTTTGATCACGTGTGCTTCTATTTCATCATCATCATTGCAGAACTAGGTTTTTTTGCGATTGTTATTTCCTGAATAATTGATATGCTCAGCGATACGCAATATATAGTCGAATTAAAAAAAAAAGAAAGTTACGAAACCACCTCTCTCGCATCATTCCCAAAGGCGTCACTTATCATATATTATTTTTAATTGAAGCGGTACATATACATATATTGTATATTTGTGAAATACATAAAAAAACATGTTTTACAACAACAAAAATTTCCCTTAAAAAAAAAAGAAAAAAAAAGCTCGACTTATGCCCTCGGATCGGTACGTTTTGCGAAGAATGCGTCTATATTATTATGCTGCACCTTGTTTTCGGCGAAAAAAAATTAGATCGGGTCGACGTTAAGATATCAAATGTAGCAGCAGAATATAGTAATATTTATTATCTCCGCCGTTGGACTCGTGCAGCACCTGAATGCTTCAAAATATATAAAAGCCTATTATTGTGTATGTTAGTGGCTCTGACTTCTGCGCAGAAAAATGTATTTTAAGGATTTTCTCGCGCGAGAGTACATCCGGGTGATCGTGAAAAATAGTGAAAGTCAATAGATTTATTACGTCGTCGCTGGTTTTCGTTCGCACGCGCGACAACATCATTGAACAAGGGCAAGGGTTCATAAAACTAGTTTTCAATGTCGAAAAGCGTCGATAATAGTATTTTATATTATATACGGGCGCATTATTGCGCGGCATTTGTTTTTACACGATATGTGTGTTGTGCGAAGTTTAGAAATCAATATATATATATATATATTGTATATAAATGACTTCGTGTTTAGTAGAAAAAAATAAAGTCTGATCACCTTGTAAAAAACGCCGTCATTTTTATGGAAAATTTCCGAGAATTTCGACAATCCCAGAGGATCACACACGCCGCGCCGCCCACATACGAGCATAAAATACGAGCAGACTTAAAAAGAAAAAAAAATTATCTCCGCCGTTATTACGATACAATAAATTTCACATTCGCACAGTACTCTATATAAGGACTGTATTTATTACGATGGGAAAAAAGTGTGATATTATAGAGTTTATACACGTAAGCAGTCCGTAAAAACGATTGAATTTATAATAAGAGTTATTTGGATCTATACATATATATATATTATGTTCGAGACTCGTTTACTCGTTATACTTGCGAACGCGTATAATACATTGTTTACTGGACGAACTTTATTGCGCGTTATACCAACACTTTCTTGAAATAAAATAAATAATATAGTTATTATTATGAAATGAAACCCGATATTACGAACGACCACCGTTATATGACGTAAAATGCGATTTTATAGACACTACATTTGAAATTTATTAAAAATTAAGCTCTTTTTAGAGGGAATTTTTTTCAGATTATATGCTATAACCAGTTTCATTAAAAACATTCCGCGATTTTAATGGATATAAGCTATACACACGTGTCCGCCGCCGATAGTAAATAAAAATACTCGTCTCGCACAGACCCTAACAGGATAGTAGGAAATTTTCTATCCGAGACGGTGCTGTAAGAATAATAATAATAATTATAATACTTGCCGCGTCGTTTTGAGGCGGAAAATCGTTTAAAACCGATCGTGTTTCCAATCCCGTCCAATTGCTGGAATATTCCGTCTCGAATGCAGATTTTGTACTGACTTGCCGTTTTCACGGTTTTCGTTTCGCACACAAAGTATAGTTTTAAACGAGCAATTTCAAATTTCAACTTTGTACGCGATAGTAATATGACGTATGGACAACGCTCGTTCGTGTCGAATAATCGCGTATAAATACTATACGGACGAGAACGACGAGAAAGTATTCGAGCAGAGTTTTTTTTAAATTTATATCATACTATAGCTGACCCGGCAAACGTTGTTTTGCCATATATTTCTAGTGAATTTCGTAGTATGTAAAATAACTAACTTCTTGTAATGTATGTGGGTACGGCGTCTATGATTGAAAGACGAATGGAGCACGCACGCACGCAATTTCGCTAAAAATTATGTAATAATATATGACGTTGCAAAATCCATACCTTTTGGTAAATATCGTCGGGTTTTCGCTTTAATTGTATACGCCTATCGAGCTTATCGACCAATGACAATAGATTCGCCTGCGATCGTATTCGACCGTCTAATGATAAAAGTTCTATTGTATTCGTTCTATTGTTCATCGCACGCACGCAATTTCTGTAAAAGTTATGTAATAATATGATATTGCAAAATCAATACGTTTTGGTAAAGATCGTCGGGTTTTTTGATGACATAATCAAATTTATTCGTATAAAATGTAAATTACCACGCGCTCGCTGATCGTTGCGTCTCTGCAAAATCTAGCCCGTGAAAAGTTTTTCCCGGTACGAGGGAGAAATAACGCTATTCATTTTCAACTCCTTTAACCCCCATAGGGGTTGAATTTTGAAAATAAGTAAATGGATTTTTCATTATTTGATTTAATCGAGAAATAACGTTTTCCATTTATAACACATTTTACCCCTTCTAACCCCCTTGGGGTTAATTTTCTTGATTTTTTTCCCGTAAGACAACAGAAAAAAGAACTAACTATATCGGTCCAGCCGTTCACGCGTGATGAGGCTACCTGATAAATAGGTATTTATTTTTATATAATATTATTTTTACCGATTTCGACCCTTTAAAAGCAAAATTTTGAAAATCGGGCGACGTGGTGACACTCGGGAAGGTATTTGGAACGACTCTGTGAAAAAAAAATCGGAAAAAAGTGAAATAGCGTCGTCACAAAATGGGAACATAAAAATGGCCTGTTCTTTTATATTTATAATAATAATAGATAATAGATAAACATTGCAGGCTTTCAACTCGAGAACGACGTGCGTTATATGTCATACTGAAGGGGCTAACCGTTCACGCACGTCGTTCTCGATACGAAACACGTTTGTCACGCGGTGTTTTTATTTTCTCCAAGGGTTTCGAGGGTTTGAGGACAAACATCGAAAACAAAGTGTAGGTGTAAATTATAAACTCGCGAGAAAAATATTAAAAACACGGTCGATTTTCATTTTCGGGCCGTCATCACTCGTCGAGTTTCGTATATACGTACGTGTCAAAATATTTATACTAAATCGACGTCGATAACTCGCGTGTCATTACATAGAAACACGACGGATCATTTTTTTCGGGAAGTGTATGGATTTCTTCCGCTCTCGGGGGCCACACGAACTTTCGAAGTTTTCGCATCGATTCGACTGCGATATACGTACATAGCAACACGCATTATAGCAACCACCTATTTATGACCTATTTATCGGGTTTTTTTTTTTTTTTTCGACAATCCGTGGTATGGATAAAAAATGTCTGGGTGTTTCTTCGATTCGACAGCGGTCTGAAAAATTCATTACGTTTGAATACATATTATATACTCGTATACGTATATTATGTATAGACTTCAAGAAATACGTATTATATTGCACTGAATTTAAGCTTATTTAATTGTCAAAAAAAAAAATTTACACTTGAAAAACTAAACATTTTTTTTTTTTTTAAATTCTAACATTTAGATTACTAGGTATTATAAAAAAAAAAAAAAAAAAAAACAATAGCCTACAAATGTTGCACTACTACTCTTATATATTTATTTACAGATTAAGTACATCCATTAAAATAATTTACGCTATTATACGTTAAGTATATATGTATATATTTATACGTATATATTTCATCGTAAACACACTACGCTAAAAACTGCATACTAGACAGAGAAAAAAAAGTCAACGTATCATTATATTATAGTATAATAAATATAGATAAAAAATATTAGTCTTAGCAGGTCGACTTTTCACACATCATAATATTTATATTAATGCTATTTACGTATTTGTCTTTCATTTTTATACTTTCACTTAGCGTTACAGTTAAATAATTGGTGTAAAACAACAGAAAATATATTTTTGAACAATACAATATAAGAATAATATATATATTATATATTAATATATCCAGGCAAAACATGTGTGTTTTGCTGAATTTAATTTTTTTTTTTTTTTTTAGGAATTCTATTTTGTTTCGATAAACTTTTGACAGTCCATACAAATTTTTAAAAAAAAAACCTACCCTGAATCTATAATTACGTATATGTGGATACAAAAAAAAAGTCGTTTCAAAGTATGATCTGATGACCTTAAAAATACAATATGCATATAAACACTTACGATACCTAAATTACAATATTTTAATACGTATATAATTGTTTAAAATTGTTCAACCAATCTATATAGTCTAAACGTTGGACAAACGCCTTAAAAGCTAAAAGCTGTTTAAAAATAATGAATAGTTCGGGCAGACCTAATAATATTTAGATTGTCGGAATTACGACCAATTATTATTAAGGTATAATATGTTTAATAGAAAAAAAAAATAATATAAATATCGTATCATACACATGGAAAACAAAACAAAATAATAATAAAAACGTCCGTACCTATATAATAATATAATACAATATAATATGTATAATATGAAAAAAAAAAAAATAGAAGGAATTAGATAGGTATGTTTTTAATTTAATTTATGTTTAATTGTAAGAACGTCCGTAAAAATAAATTAAATATTAATATAAAGCGTTAATGTATATTTACATAAAAAAAAAATAAAATAAATTTTGGGAAAAAATACTTTACTTGGTAAACAAATATCATGATGTCTTTGTTCCGACATATCATTATGTAATAGCCTCGTGTGTTCACTAGTATACACGAGAAAAAAAAATTAAACAAATTATATAATAGGCTTGGAGAAAAAAAAAAAAATAGAAAAAGAGAAACAATTTGTCTAGGAATATGAACACAAAAAAGAACTTAACAATAATAATTGTAATGTATGTAACAACTAGAAAAAAAAAAAAAATCGATTGATCACAATATGAGAAAAAGCGAACAAAAATGTCGATGACAAACATATAAACTTGAACCAGAATCAAAAAAAAAAAAACTAAAAAAAAAAAAAAAACCAGTAAAAACATAACCGATCGGAAACTTAAACAAAACAAAATATCAAACAGAAAAGAAACTTTACGGGTGTCGGGCATACTATAATAATTGTTCTTTTAATAGTCACGTCGTATACTATGTAACGTATACCGGACACGAGAAAATAATAATAATCGTATTATTAAAAACGAAAAAAAAAAAAAAAAAATTAATTATAATACTTGCGAGTATAGGAACAACGTCGGCCGTTGCACAAAATCCCCCGGAAAATTCAAAACCGGTACGACGGAGCAGCTCTGCACGGCGTGTGACTCTTGACACATCCACGCGGTGCGAGAAACGGGTATGAAATAAAAATTTGTCGACACGAAAGCGTTATCGTTCGAGAATAAAGTGTCGATTTTCTGTTCTATGTGTGCGATGTGTGAACGCGAAAGTTCTGTCATTATTATTACTATTATTATTTTGTTTTTGCTTTTTTTTCATTTTATTCACTCGACTGTATGAGACCGCTTTCTCGAATCATGAAAACGTCTGTAACCGACTCCGAGGTCAGACGCGGGAGCGTGTTGGCCCGGAAAAAATTAATTAATAAAATAAAAGTTTATTAAAAATGTATATATATATATATATATATATATATATATATGTATATAATATGTTTACGAATATCTCGTCGTCACCGTTGCTTTGTATACGAAAATTTCTTACAAGTCTTTCTTAAATTAAGTAATTTTTTTTTTTTTTATATAGTTTTAGTTTTATGTTTTAGTTATTAATATTAAATATACTATAATAATAATAATAATTATTATTATTTCTTTCAAATTAACTTTATAAATATAATATTATTTAAGAATAGTTTATAGAATATAAATTTATGTATATATCATTAGAATATATAAATATAATTACGTATTTTTCGAATCGAAAGAAGTTTTTTTACAGTATATCAATGATCGTAGTAATAGGTAATAATATCGTGGTCGCGTGTGCGACGGCTATAGATTAAAATAATACGAACGACGTACCTATATATTTTTATATATATAATATTATTATTATTACTAGATAATTTTTATGCGAACTCGTTCGCGTGTGTGCGCGCGCGGCTCGCGGTATTTACGTTTTGGCCTTGAGCATGTCGGCGGACCCCTTGTCCAGGCCGCCCATCTGCATCTTGTGCTGTTCGTGCGACATCTGATGGTGCGACTGCATCTGCTGCTGCTGTTGCTGCAGCTGGTGCATGCCACCGCCACCGCCCCCGCCGCCGTCCATTTTCGTGTGTTCCTGCTTCTTGGCCTCGAGCTCGCGTTCCTTGCGCGCCTGTTCGTTGATCTCCTTGACGGCTCGCAGTTCCTTTTTCAGCTTCATCCGCCTGTTCTGGAACCAAATTTTGATCTGGCGTTCGGTCAGGCACAGGGCGTGCGCGATCTCGATCCTCCGCCTCCGGGTCAGGTAATGGTTGAAGTGGAACTCCTTCTCCAGCTCCAGCGTCTGGAATCTGGTGTACGTCTGTCGGCCGCGACGACGCGGACACCCGTTCGGACCTGCTGACACGCAAAAAAAACACACCGGTTAAACACCCCAAAATCCAGTAAAATCGTAACGTATTTATGCACCTCCGTCGCGAGCCGACGGTCCCGAGCGATGCGATATAATTGTGTAGCAAAATAATAACAATTCGACATACGAGTATACCAGCACGGTGTAGTATAACGCAAGAGTATACCAGTAGTAGAATTAATATGATAATTTTCATAGTGGAGGTACGAGTATTAAGTACTAATATAAGATAGATTATATTAATATAAAAGTACATATATACTGTACTAGCTGAATCTACCCGTCTTTGCCGGGTTTAAGTTATAAAAAATGTGTATGGCCCAAATAATAATAATAATTGACATTTCCCCGTTATCAGCTGACTTCTATTATTATTGAATAGTTTATATACAATTTAAACGTACAAATTTATTTTTACCGACCCGACCATGTCGGTGTGTGTGTGTGTGTATTAAAAACTAACTAACTATAACACGTAAAAACGGGAGCCGAGGTATTCTACTGACCAAATTTCCATACTCAAAGCTCCAGCGGTCAGGCCAGGCGAATTTTTCTAGTTGCACCTTTTTTACCACATTTAACCTACTTAGGAGTAGAATTTCACAAAATAAAGTTTATAGACAATGTTTATTTGTGTTATAGAATATGAATACTTAATTTCAAAAAAATCGGAACAAAAATTTTTTTACCCCTTTTACCGTTTTTAACCTTCTTAAGGGTGAAATTTTCAAAAATCCCTCCCTAGTGCGCGTCTACGTCATAATAGCTATCTTCATGCCAAATTTCAACCCGATCCGTGCAGCGGTTTGAGCTGTGGGAGGATTTCAAGAAAAAGCACGTTACAGTTATATATAAGAGGAGATTATAATAGTCTATTCATATAATGATTTCGGATCATTTTACGTTATAGATTTAAATAAAAATCGATTAAGTTGACCGGGCGATATGGTAAAATTAATGTTCTGTCTCGATCGAGTTTACAACACACACATATAATATAATAATTAATAACAAATGCATATACACGATATAAGCTATGTTAAATAGTTTAATGAATTATTAGAAGAAAAAAAGTCAGAATCGGTGATATTATACTCTGATGATCTATATTTGCAGTAATTAAACTATAATTAACATATACTGATGGTGTCTACGGCACGCGTAAAATAAAATCGCTATCTAGTTACCATAATCATTACGTAAATGAACCACACAGTTATTATATAAAATAGACTATAGGTACGTAATCCACATAGAAACTAATTGATATTTAATGCGTACCGACAGTTAACACGTAGGAGAATATAATATGCAGTCGGATACTTTTACAGACGGATGTTCTTGTAACATGTGCGTGCTGCTAATTTTTTTGGCGGTTGTACACTTTGTACGATTTATATACCGCAAGTAAAGATACAAGGTCAAAAGATTGGGAAACGAATAATTTATATTCCTAAAATATGGGCACCATGCATATATCGTATCGTAATGAATTATAATTTATTCACAAAGTATATATAGGCTCGTTTCGGGAGAAAAAAACCAACACCGTAGATAAAGAAACCCATTTATAATAGTTTTTTTTTTTTTTTTTACGCGTTGTTTAGTCTATTGACACCGCCGGCCGGCCGCACCGCGATTCGACAAATACAATAAAAAATTCCAAACGTTTAAACCAAAAATCGTTTATATATATATATATATTATTTCATACAAAACGTACGTAAAATACATTATTATAATTACGATAACAGGCAATAAAAGCCGTATAATTGTATATAAAAACGTGTTAATTTTTTTTTTTAAGTTTTTTTAATTATTTGTATTGTTAATCGACAGGATGTTAGATATATACTTAGCAAATGAAACGAGCGATAATCAAACGCGACCGTTATCGAAGAGAAGGGGAATTCATTATACACACACACATTAAGACTATAACAATAGAAGCCTGCAACAGCGAATATGCACATGTAAGTATACGTGTGGTAGTATACACACGACGAAGGCTACTATATACTCGTATATATGGATAAACGTTGTTGGAAACATCGTTTTAAGACAAATCGGAGCCGGAAAGATTTCATTGTCGTCGACCGGCTTTACGCACGCACACGCACACACGTGGTGGAAGAATAAATAATTTAAAACCGACCCTTCGGACGAATAGGCTCGTAAAAACGTTAGACGGAGTTCGGCCGCGGCTACGGTCTTAATCTACCGAGTCGCAGTAAAAAACGCAATTTTCTTCGGTCGACCGAAATCAAAATGAGTTTTGAAAAAAAAAAATAAATGTGCGTCAACGTAACGATTAAGATATAGTATATTTACAAAATCGACGAGACCACGGGAGGTAAGTACACATACATAGGTATGATATGACGCAAGGTGGTGGAACTCACGTGGCTTGTACACTTGCGCTGTATGTATACGTATAGATAAAACGAATATGTATAGTTATGTAGTTCATACGTATGGATAAACGTCAACGTTTGGGACATTACTTCAAAAACGTTCAATTATTAAACGTCATAATGTACGTATATTACGCATAATATTATACGTACGATATTAATTTTCCTCGTGTACAACGGCATAAATACATCAGCTGCGCAGTCTAAGGGAGTATATAGTGAGGGAAGCTGACCGTAATAATGATAATAATAATAATAATAATAATAATAAAGGGAGGATTGTACGACATAATCGTCGCATATAATACATAATAGTCGAGGAGAGGTGAAACGAGGCTCGTTGTGGGCGACCGAGATAAAACGAGCAGCAGCAGCAGCACCGCGTAATAATATTATATTAAAATAAATGATAACGGCGGCTGCGTGTAATATACGAAAGATATTATGGGTTTGGGCGATTATCAGGGAAGGGCGAAGGGAAAAAATCCTTTACGACTTTCATTTGCGCCATACCTTTACTATACTCACACGCAGACATATTCTTTCATTAAATATATATTTTGCAATTTGATACCGTATACCGAGTACGTTTGTATAATATACAACAAATCAGTCGAATCTTTTACAGAAATCCTATACGCATTTAAATTTAATATAAATATGTTACCCTAAACGCGCTATCCTAAAACGGCTATCCTTCAGTTTATTTTATTTTATTTAGTTTATTATTCCTTTAATATAATAATTAATATTTATAAGGATGTTATGTATATATGCTCACGAACATTATCATCATATACGTGGTATAGAAACAAATTGGAGGTGTACGTATATTAACTTGTACTGTTTTAAGGTGAATAAAGAAAAAAAAGAAAAAATATAATCCTACAATATACTTCAGAAATTACTATATCTATTGCTATTTTATACTCTCTCTCTCTCTATATATAATATATAAAATGTATATTTTAAAAATCTGGATGTCCTTTTTTAAATCATATCGCGTGTGTACGCCTATTGTAAGCGCAATAACCTGCACCATTGCCAGACGAAATCAATACTGCAGTTTACCGTATTTCGAGACCGCGGCGTGACTGCGGGAAAATTTCCGGGCTTTTTGAAAAGTTTCTCGACAACACGCGTCGTACTACGCGTCCCCGAAAAAAATAAAAAACTACTCGCACGCCAGCAACGGATGTGCCCGCAGCCGCGGCGGTTCGTAAAAAATAATATTAACAATGAGCGTAATAATTACAAAAACGCCGTCGTCCCTGGCATACTATACGCGCGGATTTCCTCGGCAAACGCTATCGCCACCGCCGATGGCCGCCTCGGGAATTCGTCGCGCGCCTTTAATGGCGCCACCGCCAAGGGCGGAGACTGCGGCGGTCGCCATGGTAACCCGTCGCTGGCACGAGGGTCCTTCCAACTCACTCTCTCTCCTCTCTTCCTGCGCCGCCGCTGCCGCCGCCGCCGCCGTCGGTCTCTTCGTACACGCGGCGACGACGTTTTTCGATTTCTTTGGACGGACGCGAATAATGTGTTTTTTTTTTATTTTTTCGTTCCTTTAAAAACGGCCCTTCCAGACGTTATTATAATAATAATCAAGGTAGTAATCGTCGTTTGACATCGTCAGCGAAAAAAAAAAAAAAACGCCGGTCCGGCTCGTTTTCCGAACGCGGCGATTCGTTCTCGAAGAACTCGTCACCCAGTGTCAGTGGCGGAACTACATATAGATAAAGGTGTGATTTCACACGGACCCCCAACGATTTAACTAGGAAAATTACAATTTAAAAAATTAAACTAAAAACCTCGTAGGGGTTTATTTTTAGGTATAAAATACGTATGTTATTTTACTCAATAAAGTCAATCAAGTCGAATATTCAATTCGAAATGCGTATTTGAAAATAAAATCAAATGTTTACCGGGTATAGAAATTTAAAATGTAATTCTATTTTGATCGAATTAATATCCTAATTTTACAATTAATTTCAAAGAAAATTCTTCAACATTTATAAAATTCTGTCCTAGCAATCTTGGGCCTCCAAGAATCTAGTTCCGCCACTGCCATGTATAATTATATTAAATACGTGTATATAGAAGATGATAATAATAATAATATATTATTACTATATACATAATAATAGCCGATCGATAGAAAGCGCGTAAAAAAAAAAAATCGCTCTCAACACTCGCGCGTTAACGACACTCGTCGTATCGCTCGTATACATAATATATAATACTATACAATAAAAATAAATATATTATACGCGCGATTGCATTGTGTGTGTATTTATTTCGATCCGATTTTATCGTCGTCGTTAAACTATAATATATAATATTATTACTTGTTTGCGTTTTTGTCGTGTCTATATAAAATATATATAAAAAAATGCATATACCTACAGCGACACAATATAATAGTATGTACTAGGTACGCACAAATATTATGTGTTATATTATACAATGCGCTGGTCCCGTCTTATATGTGTTTTGGGTGGTGAAATAATCTTTTCGCGATAACTTCCACTCGGCCGCCCAATTAAACGAGCCGAGAGCTTATTATACAGTATTTAAAATGCATTTTACTACCGATGATACACCTATATTATTTTATTCCGCACGTTAACCGCATAAATTATGTAGGTATAGGTACATACGCAAACAATAAAACGTCGTAGTAAAATAACGTTTCGAATAATACATGGAAAACAAGGTCGTCCTTAAGAGGGGCTAGCAGAGCCCTACAGGCAGAGGCTTACTGCGGAATATCTGCAGGCCCGGCGAGAAAGAAAAGAACTACCGGACCAACATTTCACTCGATACAATTTTTTTCATCGAATTATGATACATAACAACAACGATCTAATCATTAGGAACATAAATTAAACTTAAATACTTTAAATTAGATATTTTATAAATTATATATTTTACCAGTCATCATCGGCCTGGCAGCCACTTAGAGCATTCAAACCGCCTCTAGTCCGGCCAGGCGAGTAAACAATAAGCTAACATCGTAAAGTCATTATTTTTCAAACAATTCATACAAATGGTTTAAGAAAAGCCCTGGAATGTTGTCCTTTTCGGGCCTCACAAATCTTACAAGGACAATCCTGCTGTAGAACTAGAAAACTTGTGCACGTCTTATTGCATAATAATACAATCATAGAATATGTCGACGGCGCATGGTACTTCCACCTCGCGATATTCTACATCGTATAGAATAAAAACAACGACGTAGGAATAAGTCTCGATTCTAATACGAGTGAATTGGAATTTTCGTCGTTAAAGATATAAATTTAAAAAAGTTATTTTGATAAAATCGCGCTACGAATGGAATACCTTCGATTTTAGAACCGAACGTGCATCGTCATCTTGTTAAGGAAATACCGAGACGTTTTTGACGTCGGTACAATCGCGTTTGGTTACAAATACCGCACGCCCAGCGGTTAATGGTCAAATGATTTTTTTTTTTTTTTTTTGTTTCAAGACACGTTTCGGTAAGACGTATATATCAGTAAAAACTTGTTTCCTCGTAAACGAGTGATTATTTTTTTCCAAGGAATCATTTCTATCCGTATATACCTATATTCAAATGGTCGTCCAATATTTTAGGCTCACTTCACGTTGCGCGATCAAAACACACCACACAAACAACGCGTGGTAATTTATCTAAACGCGAAGAAGTCACACGCGGAACAGGATTCTCTTGTGGTTGGCGAAAACGAATATAATATAATATGTAGGACGTAGGTATATTGTAGGTATTTATACATATATAGATAGTTGTTATTTTTGAAAAACAAAACTATTTTCCAAGACGGTTTTAAACGCGATAATTTTGACCTACAGTTGAGTTGTTGATTTAACGAAATGCAAGAAACACGATACGTATGTATACGAGTATATGCATTATGAAATATTTGAAATTAATTCAAATCGAGACATTTAAAGCCACAGGTCTCCGCAGGATGCCGTCTTTGAATCTCATCGGTCCACAGAACAACATAATCCTATACGTGTAATAAAGTGGACAAACCTTCAACATCTCGAATTCGAAACCGAAACGTTTATCATTTCAAAACATTAACAACACTTATCGGAGTTTATTGTGGTATTTTTTAGTCTGTAAGAGAAACGAACCAGGAAAAAAAAACAGGTATTTATTACAACAGCGAGGAACGTTGCAATACATAATACTGATTATAACAATACATGTTATATTATAGAGATGAGGTACAGTCTTATCGATTTAACGGTTTTTTTTTCTCATCTTCAAATTTATTGCCGGTAATTTTTTATCAAACAAAAACGACCATGTTACTAATATTCATACGTAATGAAAAATATTTTCTAGTATAATACATCGAGCGTCGGATAACTCTACTTTTCTACATACGCAGACGGATTATTTTTACCATAGTAAAAACGTATACGTCATTTTATATAAATATAAAAATACTATCTGCATAATAACATATTATATAGATTATCTGAAAACGAGTAGTCACAAACTCCATATCGACACGGACGTGAACTTACTTAATTTACATAATGTAGTAGGGATTCGTTTTCCGATAACTCGCATTTAAAAGGAATCATTGGCGACACGGAGGGAGGGGGTCCGTCGGGTCGTAAAACGGTAGACAGTAAATTGGGTTAATCAAAGATTCGGAATAGCGCTGACGATAATGATCTCTCGTACGAAAAAAAAAAAAAATGTAAATAAACGCACGGTCCTTTAGAGAAACACAAAACGTCGTGCTCGCTGCGTTCCGGGACAGGGTTCGTTTTCGTGGTGCTAGTATTGGTTTAGTGCTAGTTTAGATGGGCTATTTTAGCTCCGCGCTTTAATTATCATCGTTCGGACGTCAGTAAATCGTCGTTTAAGATAACTACTGTATGGTTTAACGAATGTGTTATTACACCTATACGAAAACCCATATCACACCGCCGCGCGTCGTTTACGCGACCGTTCTTTGTCGCGTCTCTATTGTCGTACAGAAAAGAAACGCGTATACCTCTGCAAACTACAGAATCGCAATGATATTATATATATGTAGTTATAAAATGATACACGACGATGATTTACCGAAAAGTATACGCGCGCGATTACAAGTCGTGTGAACACAACAAATTGCTACTGTTAACAAAACGAGAGGTTTTTTTTTTTTTTACATTTTCACATCTAATGACCCGCATGCATTAAAATGTTTATGTGTTTATGGGGCCGTATAACGTAACAGACATTTAGGTTCAATAACACAAGCCCATATACGTACGATACGTGCGGTAATAAATACGATAACATGTATAGACGATAAATCTATAACTCGCGTTGGCTAAAAGTCTTTTTTTTGCGTATAAATAACAATAATATAATAATCACTACACGTCGTAAAAGTATGTGTGGCCAGAAAAACGCGAGTGTCGCCGTTGAGATGTTCACGAAAACAAGACGTGTACGATGAGAAATATATTTTCGAAGTAAAACCACGAATAGACTGAAATCGATAACACTAATATACCGAGCCTACTTGGTTTGCATGGAAATATATATTGTTCCGTATCGACGTACTAAACTGTAAAAAATACGGATAGGTCGCAATATGTTCGGGAATAAAAGTATGAGACCAACAAGTTTCGGTGGGAATATAGTATAGTTATGTCACTCTGATCACTATTGTAATTAATGTTATTGTTGGCGATTGTTATTTTCTTACATTATTAGCAATGGCAAACATAAATATCATTCGTATATCATCGCGGTTAAAATATGCTCTCAGTTTAAACAATAATAACATACGTTTTATATACAAGTTTTTATACAGAATATAATAATTGTATGCGAAACTAATGTGTTAATAGTACATAATTGTACATAGAACGGAATACGACGATTTTCTTTCACGGGATCCGTTGAATTTATAACGAACAGCTAAACGTGCCGATTAAAAAATATATTCACTTCCTATATATATATATATAAATATGCTAAAGTACCGACGACGTTCGCACTCTGACGGGCATAAGCGATATGTATATATGCGTTAAAATACTTGACTAAATAAACGGTCACACGGTGTACTTAATCATTGTGAACACATAATAAATTAATTAAAAGTTGGAAATTAAATTTCAGGGTTATACAATAACGCGCGTCGTGCAAACACGTAAACTACACCGTAGACCGTTTACTTTGAACGTGTCAAACATGCGGTTGAAACACATATAGTACGTGTAATATACGCAAATATTTACCGATATGCGGGTGGGTATGCGGTGCATTTGAAAACTAACGACACAATTTATCGGCGATAAACAATACCAGACGGTCGATAAATAAATTGTACAATTTAACCCACTCGCACTTGCTTATACGACACATTTTACGGCGCACACCTATAATAGTCGAAATGTTTGATGCTCTCTGTATAATGCCGATATGTATACGGGCGTGTGTAAAAAAAAAAAAAAGGAAAAAAAGTGACGTCTCTCAATTCGGCGCGTAACGTCGTCGAATCGTAACATTATATTATATTATTTTTATCAGTCGTTTCTTTTTTACACGCGATCGCAAAATAATCGCGTGCGACGCATCTCACACGGAACACATCGCGTAAACGTTGTTTTCGGGTATTTTTTTACGCCGCGGTTATGACACAGTGTTTTTTTTTTTTTTCTCTCTGTTTATATATACATTATTATATTATGCTGAAGAACCGCCAAACGAAAACGCGACGATACGCGGCTACGATATGATTCAGTTTGTATCGTCGTTCTGGCATTCTTATGTGGAAATAAAACGCGCATTCGCTTATATACCCACGACATAAATATATACGTATATATATGTATTATATGTATATAAAGCTGACGACGACGACGTCGCATCGAAAGTCACGTCCGCGTAAGCACAGTACACAATATTATACACACGCACGCAATTATTATTATAATACTTGGGCGTCATTAAATTTAACCGTCGTCGTAATCATAATAGCAATGATGATGATGATGATGACGATGATAATAATAATAATAATAATAATAATAATAATATAATCGCGGAGGCGGCAGATGCGTCGGGTAAAAGGAACGCGATAAGACGCCGCCGACATTTTCTCGAATATGATATTACCTTTTGTATACACCGTCTTCTATATACATATATACATAAATATTACATAATAAATTATATGAATACGTGTTGTACCTACTTATTTATCGTTTTATTTATTCTTTTCTTTTTTTTAATTAAAAACGACCGTCCCTCGTTTACGAGACGAAGAATAAGAAACGCTATTATATACATAAACATACCGTAGTCGCGGCAGGGTAGGTAAAATAAGAGGGGTTGTATGTATATATATGCAGGGGACGAGTATATAAGAAGTATTATTGTACGAGAGAAGATCGTGTGTGTGTGTGTGTGTGTGTGTGTGATGGAGGAGAATTCGCGGGGTGTAAGGAGGAGAGGACTCGTCGTTTAATTGTGCCGAACAATAAAATGCACCCTCGCAAGCGCGTGCATGTGACGCCGTCGGTGTTTTTGATAAAATTACCCTACACCGGTTTCACCCCCGTCGTTGCCATTATTACACCCCCCCAAGACCGTCCATTTTATTCGCACCGCCCTTGGCGGCGACGACGATGCTGCGGCGGCGCCGTGAGTTACACGACGTCTCCGTTTCACCTTTGCCTCAGCCGCGTGACTGAAAAACGCACCGACGAACTCACTCGGCGGGACTCGCGCGATTTTACACACGACTATCGGGTTTCCAAGAAGGGGTTTAGTCGCAGAAAAAAAAAAATTAACACTTTAAGTACACGCTCACCAGGAGGTATATAAAATTACTATAATAATATTATTATATTTATAAGTAGGTAAAAACGCGCGTGATTCGAAACAATTTTCTTACTCGAATAAAGAACGCCACTGGTAATAGATGTGAGGTGAAAAAAATGTGCATCGCATCGAGTGTTTATAGAAGTCATTTGGCGCGCGTACCTGTACGTATAACTACAAACAGGTATTAAACGTTTTAATATGAGCTTTTTGTTTATGGACAAAAATTCTCTCGAGAAAAATATGAATCAGATAGAAACAGACATTATTATACGCATATACAATGTACGTAATAATTGACAAAAATGTTATCGACAAGCGCGGTTCGACGACGACACTCTAGATATTCGAACAATGTGTTGTGTCAAACAATGTAACGTTTTTATAGTGTATATCCCTCTGGTGTTATAATATTTATATATACAGAGTCTCGTTTAAGTGTTTTAATTAAGATGACATCACGAGTTGTATTCGAACTCTTTTCTTTATAGGTGCTCTTGAAGGTCATAAGTTAAAAAAAAAATAAATATTAATAAATTACAGGATCTAAATCTCTATTATTATATAATAAAAAAACGATAATCCAGACACATTCTAGCTGGCTAGAGGACCTCAACACAAAACAAATGCGTATACCACATTAACAACACACGTCACGCGCAATTAAAATATACTAATACCTACGGTTAAATTATAGTACCGTTTAACGTATTCTCCTTTGCTTCCTACGCGCACTAAAAACTAATATAATCGCGGGATATGTATACGATATACGTATAATAAAATATGTAAATCTATTTTAACGGTTCGCGTGCAAACACAATACGAGTGAAAATAACGTTTTCTGGAAATTTCACACTAAGAAATCGCGCCGTGTGTATACAACATCAATACTCGATTTGTCCGAGAACACCTTTCACCCATTGTACATAATATTACTATGGTATACATTTCCATGGGATTCTTTTTCCTTCGCGCATTCTTCGCACATCGTATCTCATCGAATTTACCCT
The DNA here is from genome assembly GCA_948098885.1 of Drepanosiphum platanoidis. Taxonomy (NCBI): domain Eukaryota; kingdom Metazoa; phylum Arthropoda; class Insecta; order Hemiptera; family Aphididae; genus Drepanosiphum; species Drepanosiphum platanoidis. The sequence goes on from OX402535.1 coordinate 7,381,115, forward strand.
CCGCGTGACTCGTTCGAGTCCTTCAAATTCATCGCGGTGCTATAGACAGACGATCGTATCCACATTATTACTATAGAGAATGACTGTACGACGCCTATGTGTGTGTGTGTGTGTGTGTGTGTGTGTGTGCTGTGCGCGCGTGTTGTACCTTGTCGCGCGGTTTCAAAATACCTTCAGAGAGAGAGAAAAAAAAGTATAAATATATATACGCGCAATTTACGTACATAGGTATAATTTAACGTCATCCCTTTAGAGTGCTATTGAAATTGCCCATCCGTCGCGCGTATACATGTGCCGCTCATTTTATATATATATACAGCGAACATATATTGCATCGGACAGCGAAATTGCACATATATCAGCCGACGACGTGTGTATAGAAAGAAAAGACCCTCTCGTCGGCAACGTACGTTTTCATCAAGAATTCGGCAAACGGCTCGGAAACGGTAATATCAATTTGCAACGCTGTAAACAATTTCCCCCCTGACCGATGAGCTGCCCCAGCCAACAACCCCCCCACCCCTGAAAACGAAGCTTGTCTTTCGAATTATTGCCATAACCTTTCTTGGCCCTTTTCCAAGTACTCGGGGCCGTTTTTTCGCTCTCGTTCTCTTTCTCCGTCCCTCTCGATACCATTCCGGCGGGAAACAATGGTCGTGAACAGATGGCGTATACGGTGTATATTGCACTATTCTTCCCTCCCTCCGCGTATATATGCGAACGACACATATAATATATACGTACGTACGTATATAGTGTAGTGTACGGCGGCGGCGCAAGGGGGTGAGAATAACACCTAAGGGAAATATCGAGGGTTTTCCTACTATACTATATATACATATATAGTCGCGCGAGTCAAGTCGAGTGGAAAAAGAAATGAGCTCGTATTTTCTGCAATTTCTTTGCTCCACGACACCTTATATACACACGTACATACATGTATATGAACGCATACATAACTTCGGAGCACCTGCGATCTTACATACGCGTCTATATAATACGTTTCTCTAGAAAATGACTTTACTTTTTCCTGTTTACTGTTCTTTATTATACTCGCGTGTGCGCGTGCGAGTAAAGATATATTATTTTTTTATCTCTGCAGTTTATTTGAAAAATGTGATCCGAAACCGTCGAATATCAATAAGAAATAAGCAACTTATATAAGTATAAATACATTAACGTATGAACAACAAGTAGTTCGTAAAAATACATTAATAAAATGAAAAATAATATTCAAATTGTTTCAGTTTCTATTTGATAAAAATTGTTACGTAATAAACTATGCGTAATGTTATGAAAACGATTCGACGTTATTACTATACGGTCGTTACGAGACGGCGGCGCGGCGTCGAAATGTAGAAATCAAGAACAATTTTAATACAAATTAATCGAACGGAGGCGACTCGTCGAGCGACCTTTGTGGATGTGCACGACGTGGTTTTATTCAAAACGAAAACGTTATAATATTATAGTTGGACGTAATTCGTTATGGTATATAATTCTAGTGTTGGCGGACCGTGCGCGAGTTTAAAATTCACACAAATGACAATGTAACCTGTATACCTGTGTGGGTGTCTGCAGGGTGCCCGAGAGTTTTCTTTAACCCGACTAAAATACCTATTGTGACGGGCGCGTATAAAACGCTTGACCTACAATAATACTATATATTATTATACACATATTATTATTAACCTCTATGTGGAAAATAACAGAGAAAGAAAGAAAAAAAAAACACCGTAACGAATACTCTTCTTTTTTTTTCCGGTCGGAACTGGGTCAAACCTTTGACAGCAGGTAAAAACGACGACGACGACGACAAAACCACATAGACGTAAACACAAATAACTCTTTCGATTCAATTATATACGACGTTTCATTGTGAACGACGACGCGAGAAGCGGACGAGGGAGAAAGTGTACAGGTATACGACCTGTGACATTATATCGAGTGAATAAATTCCTCGGACGCACACGATATCGGGGGTCCGCGCGGTTCGATCTTCGTGATCCGATATTCTAGCGTTTGTCGCACGTTCTACCGCCCGCCAAAGAAAAGTTTTCACCCTTTCGGTTTTTTTCTATTTTTTTTTTTTTTTTTTTGCTTTCTGTACACGCATTTATCGACAAATTTACGAGCGCGAGAGGGTGTGTGTTCACGCGCATATACATATTTATGTACCTACATAATATATATATATTTCTCAAAAGATATTTCGCCAAGACCCCGGGACATTATTTTTACGCAATGATCTTTTGAACAACAGAAATTTATACAGGGGATGTATAAGTATACAATACGCATATACTATGCGCAGAGTGTAATATATTTCTTTTGGAGGGTTACAATGGCAAGCGGGATGTGAGACCAGGAGCCGCCCCCGCCAAAGATAACGGCGGCAAACACTGTCATCTTCATGGCGCAATAACCATAATTCTTCGTTTATGTTATGTTTTTTTTTTTTTTTTTTTTACTATACATTTATATACTCGAGGGTTTGGAAGATTTTTAATTTTTTTCTCGTTTTCCCACCCGTATATATACACCAATAAGCCATCTCCAGGGGTGCGGGCGGTCTGACGAGACACGCGTAGATATAATACAATACAACATTGTATACGAATATTATATCACCGACAAAGCATTTTATTGGCGCACACGGTGAAGTCGGGGGTTTTTTTTTTTTTAAACAGACGCCAAACAGATATTTCACTAAAATCGAATGTCACGAGCGTTCCGTCATCATAAGCCATACCAAACACGATAATTATATTCTTTATCAAAAAAGTAACGTACTACTATACCTACGTCATAAATAAATATTTCACATAGGTGTAAGTCGTCATTGTGAGGAGAAAAACTAATTTCGACCGACATAATAAAAATGTACATTGCGTCCGAACACTCTATACACGCATGTGTACATCGTAACTCATTTCAACAGTAAAATAAACTTTTTTTTTCGTCATATCTATTTTTAAACGTATTTCTAGATCTCATATGATGTTTATAGGAACAAACTATTGGACCCTACGTTGTATCGCGGTATACAAAACAACGCGAACGTTTAAAATAAACGATGGTTTCGCATAAACATACCTATATGCTTACGAATCGTACGGGAAACGCAATTTTCCTAACCACGTCACCGGTATAAGTACGCGGCAAACCTACCTGCCTTCGTGTATTTCATTGTGTTTGTCGAAGAAGGAAAAACAGTTTTGAATAATCGAATTAACACGCGCATAATAGAGCGTACGAGTAGTTTGAACGTACACAGATAACGGCTTCTCTCACAAAAAGCATTTGCACAACACCGGTTGAAAATCGAAAACCATTTGCTGTGCACGCATATTATTAATACCTCTATACGTACTGACAAGTCATTATTGTGCACACGAACGAAACGTAAAAAAAAAAAAATCTTAAGGTTTACGTGCACTGTACACACACACACACCGGGAAAAGAACCGTTACAAAAAGGACTTCTTTTCGAACCGTCGTCGGAAGAGAAAAAAAAAAGCCAAGGTCATTAAATGATTTACGATTTCGTACACCACCACCGACCCCGCGGGCAACGCACACACACAATGCGAGACAAATTTATTGATGTTTATGGGCCAACACGACAAATGACATTTGAAAGGCAAGTCGAAACTAATTGTCACAACAACGGAAAAGGGTTAAGAATAACTTCACGGGGTATATATGTAGTTTTTTTTTTAGACATAAATACAGACACATTGTGATATGTGTGTGTGTACACAAGGGATAGGAATAAAGACGTCACGCTTTACACTAATGTACAATAATATACGTACACTAATGCGTTTTATTGACCAACGCCGAAAACCATAGGTATAATGTAATATGGTCACGCGCGCCTACACAGATATATATGAGCACACCGCACATTTGGACATAATGTAAGCGTCGTCGTTTCAAAATCGTTCGATTAGTGGCCGTGTGTGATGATCAAAGTGAAAGAAATAATAATAATAATAATAATAAAAAAAATGTTAAAAAATATGAAACTAATACTCGACGTTATTTCGTTATCAGATCTAATAAAGCCGCGTCGCGATCTACCGCGCACATACAAATATGGTATGAGCCGAACTCGAGACTCGATTCGGCGGTCGAACGCAAAAAAAAAAAAAAAAAACAAGAATCAATTTCGTTTCTTTTTTACTTTACACCTGCCGTTTGAGTACGTGCTGCTGCGTGTGTGTGTGATTACATTTTTCGCTCGTTACGAAACGTAAATAAATGTGTATATAATATATGCGCATAAAAATTAAAATAATTTCTATAATTCAAAATGTGGACATCGATTTAAACGAGATCAATAGTAATAGTTTATAATAGTAATGTGCAACGCACGCGATAGTAATTCAAGTCGCGGGGAATTTTCATTATAATGAGAAATTATACCACTAAAAAATTGTACTCGTTTTCCGAACAGGTTTTGTTTTTTTTTTTTTATTCACACAGCACTAAAACCGCGCACTTTCAAAATGTGTAAGTAGTAAGTTATGTGTAATGGGACAGTTATGAACAATAAAATTCGTAACGCGTACAGTCGAGATATAGACCATATAGATTTAGATGGGGAATTACAATATTTACGCACACGGTTTGTACGACTGAAAACTCTAAAAATAATATAACTCACACTAAACGCATGTTAAATGCGTTTTAAAATTTATTTTATGTATAAAAATGAAAAATAATTTATAGCGTTGTACGTCATTAAACGGCTAGAAACATATTCAATGAAAAAAAAAAACTAGAAAAAAAAACTTGAAATACACACTCGAATGATGTTTGGATATATTTTATAATTCCTACGTTTTGATTTAACAGTAGCATATTAAATTGATATTGCACTAGATTCGTATAAAATGTAATACAAAAACACATTTAAAAAAAGTTTAAATCATTGGAAATCCACTGCAAAAGTAATGAAGAGCGTTGTAAAATATAACACATTACTATAACGTAAATTAGTGTGCTTAGGTATAATTAATTAATTTACGTATATTAAGAGAGAAGTGTACTAGATTTCGAAATTTCCTGTCGAATTAAAATAGATGCTGCTATTAAATGTCTATCATGGCGGATTTTTAAAAAAAGCGAACTTCGGCGCCTCTGTGAAGCTATATTATGTCTTCAATTATTATGGTTATCGACTTTTCAACGCGAACAATTTTTAATCTATGGCCGTCGGAGACCTCGAGCGAAAGTAACGACCGTATGCAACAACGTCATTTATTTGGCACTGATAGTAAGATAAATAGGATAATATATTTTCGCGTAGGATTTTCAATCCGTCGATTTACAAGTGCCGGAGATTTCAACCCCGAATCTAGATTACGAACTGCAACAGTGTGGTTTGATTTTTTTCTCGACAATTCGATAAAATCTGATAATTTCAACCGGTTTTACGATTCGGATTCTGCAATGGCCGTTCTCGGGGTGAGCGCGGGAAAGGAAAAAAATAAAATAGATCGCGGATTCGCGAACCTGACGGTCAACACGCCCAACAGAATGTCGGACCGGTTCGGGGGCACAATAATTAAAACACGGCGGTATTTTCCCCCTTTTCTCGACCATTTTTACGACCTGGGCGTCCAACAACAATGCAGGTGTTTTTACGACGAGATGGACCACCGTCCGGATAAATTGCCAAACAACACCGTCGTCGCAGCGAGCCGCTGCAGCAGCCACAAGGACGATATAATAATACGGGCGCGCGAGACAAAAAGGATTTCCAGGGCACGCACTTGACGCGCGCATAAAACTGCGATCGTACACACAACGACGTTCAGAAATCGCCAAACATGTAATTTAATGAGCGTATATAATATATACGAGTATATGTGTGTGTGTTTTAAATCGCAATAAAACGCGACGGAAATAATACAATGAGCACGGGCAAATCGCTCTATCGCAGCCCTAATAACCCGCGACGGTAATTTACGCATTCAATTTGGATACTACGTGACGACGCGACGCGTAAAAGACGTATCGCGGTGTGAAAACATTGACGTTTTACGAGGAGCAGCTATGGAACGCTAAATATATGTTATGTAATATAAAATGTATAATATGTAAATAAACGAACACGTTAAATTACACGCGACATTGCTATAATATTGCCGTTTTATAGCTAGGTATACGTTATACAGTCCAAGAATGTATCGGCGAATCAAATATATAGGTACCCGGAAAATCATGTTCTCGTAAACATGATATTATTTTATACGTGTAGATGGCGAGACGATTTCGAAATATATAATAATATATATGATGCAGAAGAACGTTTAATCGATTTTCAATGTTACTTCTTCTTATCGAATAAAAAACACGAAAATGATTTATATTAAACATTACGACTACACATAGTAAGGGGGTGATGTGTTTCCAAGCGGGAATCATACTCACGACAAGAATACCAATTCCATTTTACGCACCTACTAAATTGTTTACACATACTGTTTTTACTCGTTTACTTTTTCATAGTTCTCGATCAACTCATTTCCTTTTCTCTAAACAATATATAAACATCATATTTTCCAAATACCATGCAATTTATTTAAACTATTAAATCTATAATATATATATAAAAATAAACCAAATATTGGTCAGTTATAATCATCAACCATGAAAACTATATTTTCAATCATTTTTTATAAGATACCGTTTAAAAAGTAAAATGTATTATAATGTTTTTATAACAAATGAAGAAGAATACTGCAATTAGATCATCATTATCAGTAATATTGTATAAAAATGGCAAATATTTTAGTAGACCCACGATAAAAGTCACCCTTTATATAATACATATAATATACACAAACACACACACCCAAGTACATACATATGTTATACATACATACTTTCATATATATATATATACGAACATATTTATTATATCATGTTACACATAATATTATATGTGACCATTAAAATAATCACATTAATATATGCACGTATAAAAAGTAGTATATTATAATATATACAATTTTTTTTATAAGCTAAAACTGCAACTAAAATACTTCAAGAGATACGGCTTTTTGATAAAACCAAGATGTATTACACACTGCTAATAAGATAATAAATACATAAAACCGTAGACCAGCTGTAAGATATAATCGGGTCTTTTTGTAATAAAAATTCATATGCATATATAATTAATAATTACTGTACATTTTAGGCTCGATTTTCGTTTGTAATAGAAAAAATGAAAAAAAAAAAAACCTTAAACTCAATGTATTATTTATTATTTACGAGTTTATAACGTACACCGAGTACATAATATAGACGCAATATTATGAAATGCGTTTCATTATGAAGTTTATGAGTTATAATATCGGCCATGAAAAATTAATTGTTAATCAATTTACAGTCAATCTACCTATACGGATACGGAACAAGCACGTGATTAACCATCGACACGAAACATGTACGAAATAAAAATACGGCATAATAATTATAATGATCTCTTGTCGACATACCGATCGACAAATGAACTCAACTCTTTAAACATTTGCCTCGACTCATAATTTGTTTTGATCGTAACCATAATAATATTATATTATGTTTCCGTCAATATACGTAAGCGTTAATTTTATAATGATTTAATAATTATTATTTATAGGTAACCAAACACATATTAGAATGCAATTATTTGAGAGATTTCTTTAATAATATCACAGCCGTAAATTAAAAACAACAAGAATCATATATTATGTAGATAACGATAACAACAACTGTGAACTGATATTACACAAAGGGTTAAATGTTAAGAAATATCCGAATACATTTTTATAGATAATGGATTTCAATATTTTAATGAGTAATTATTAAAACCATTAAGCCATAATTATAAGTGTTATTATGACTTGTATGAGTAATAATATTCGTTGAAAGGTTTATCGAAATTATTTGAATAAGTGTTTTCCGATACAGTCTTTGAATAATTTCCGCCGGTCGGATTTAATATTATAATAATTCTACACGAAAAATATTCCTCGATCCCACTTAATACCTTGAAGAACACGAAGAAATACATAAATATAGATAGATATCGATTACACGTAATACGGGGGAAAGGTGCGGATTGACCTAAACTGTAATGAAATATTGGGTTTCTACAATAATTTATGTCAATTGTTTTTTTTTTTTTTATTTTTCTGCCAAGGTGAACAGGTATTAGAGGACCTCATCGGACCATAATGTTTTGACATTGTTAATATGCATTTTATTTTTAAATAGTAGTTATAGAAAAACTTCTCACAATCCTACGCACAGAATCGATTATAATAATTGAAGGCAAATCCGAGCATAAACAAACACACCGAGAACAGCCATTATCGTGGCGCCAACATACATGGCGAACAAACGTCCGCACTGTTTGAATGAAAAAAACGCACATTAGTGTGAGCATAAAAATATATATAAAAAAAAAATCATTGCCCCAAACATTTGATAAAAAAAAAAAAACACCGAAACATCATCCATTACTTATTCTCGAGTCGAGCGCGCGATATACGTTATATTAGTTACTTTAAAATAAATCCTCAGCAAATAAAACATCGAGTATTACTAAATCTTGTTAAACTCGTAGTCATGATATACGTAATTAGTCCGAATGTCCAATCTTTAAGTTATATCAATATATTATAGAACTCTGTGACACGAAATATCGAAAAATAATGATTTTTTTCATACTTTCATCAGTTACCTTATTGACATCCGCAATACAGTTATCAACTTTCCTTTCTTGCATTACTCATCTCATATTAAAGTACTAATTATTTATACGGGGCTAGCCACACTAAACGTTACAAAGTGCAGTTCTACGGTTCTAGGTGGGGATGAAAAGCTAGTAAACTGTTAAGACACGACAGAGTAAAAATCAGAAACACGTTTAGGTAAGTAAAAGTGAAAAAAATAATTTACTCGAATCGTGTTCATTTTTAATTTTGAAAAACAGTGGTTTTAATTTAAAATTCGTTAATAGTAGTAAATAAACGCGCGGTATATATCATTGCGCATAAAAACAAGGTACAAAAATAGTATTGGACATTTGATTGAAGTACAATATCCATTCATAATAGAGCTTATACTATTGTGTTATTACGATATTATTATAACGATATAGTAGCTATAAATAGGTACACTTATTATATAATTTAAAATATAGTCTAATTTAATAAATGGTCGAAAGGAATACCGTAAGAAAACACAATACAAACTGAGGACAATGATGACGAATCGTAAAAAAAATATTACCGACTCAAGATGAGTTCAATACAGGACCATTGTACTAGAAATCGTATTTCTTTTCCGTTAACTTTTTAAAACGATAACAGTGAATGTTTTATTATAAACAGTAATAAGTAATAAACTACAGGCATCTGGTAAAAAATTACTAAAAATTATGATCATTTTTTATCTACGTTAAAAAACTACTAATCGTTATTCGACTATGGATTTTAATATTGACGTTTTATCGTTAATTAATTGATTCTATAATGTCATTTTGTCTCATCGTTAACAAGCTATACATAATTAGTACCTACTGATAATAGCAGCGTTTGATGAATTCCACGTCGCAACAACAACTACTAGGGTGAATAATTATAACAATAGTTGAAGGAACGCTTAACATGCTATAGAGAGTAAAGAAGAATTATTTCGGACCGTCGCGCGAAGGCAATACCACTTTGTGATAATACATATCTAAACAAAAAAATATATATACATACACTATTACCGTACGAATATAACGTGCCTAAACCGCGTTAAGAGTGTTGATTATTGCATTTCTACGCGCAAACGAAATCGGTAAAATGTAATTCGTAATAATATTATTGTTCGTACAATGAATACACTATGAAGAGGAGCGCACAGGTCACAACTCACCGAAGCGAAAAAAAAAACCCCCCGGTAAATATTCACACGCGGATTTACGTTTTCAAAACACGCGGACGCGGCGGTGGAAATTATGCATGCACTTATTTATATTATACAACAAACGTGTGCAGCAAAACACACACACACACACACAATAACCGTTTAATATACGATTGCAGTCGCGCGAGTTTTTGCGACCTACCTCAACGTGCAATGATGTGTATAATAATAATAATAATAATAATATCATCGTGATATTATGTGCACACGGACACGTCTAGTTAAAATAATATCGCAATTCACAAACGCGCGCACGCAGAGCCACGGCGGCGTTTAATTATTGCGTAAACGTACCATTTATAATATTGCGATGCCTACACGCTGGCCGACGACGATAAAAAAATTCCACCGGCTTTCTCGGCGGCTTCACGACGACACCGCCACCTCGGCCCCGCGCGCTAACGGATATTTCACGGTCACCAAAAGGTTATTCTTTCGATACGCGCGCACGGTTTTTTTTTTCTCTCTCTCTCTGTTTACCGGGAGACGGGGTCTATTTATATTAAAAAAATAAAAAAAAAAAAAAAAGGGAAAAAAAATGCGTCCAAATACACAATAATATAATATATTATTATAAGACGTTCGTCCGCATAATAAACATGCCACCATTGTCCACGGGTCGTTTATTCCCCTCTCGTTGCTGCTGCTCCTCCGATTAAATACAACGACCATTATTATTATTATTATTATTGTTATTATTCATCCTGGTTACTCGTTTTTTTCCCCTTTTTTAAACACACGATTTTTTATTTTTTTTTTTATTTTTTTGTCCGTGTCTCCTTATAATAATACGCGTACACATGTGCCGCCATAACGAAACCGGATCGAAGACGGTGCGTGCGGTCTCTTTCTCCGATGTCACAGAACGGGTTACGTGTCCTCCCTTTTCCTCTCCCACCCCCCCCCCCCGCCGCCATAACAGAAAATTATCAACGGCGATATTCATCTGCGTGTCGGTGTCGGTGGGAAAAAAGAAACGTTGAGAAAACTTCGGAAAATCGTCCCGTCTCAAAAATATACTCGCGTCCAAGAACGATTGATTTGACGAATAAAAAAAGGATCTTCCGTTCCAGTTATCAAAACTATAAGTCGAATCGTATATATTGACCATTAACACCACTCACACTTGGTGTTGGAGAATACAAGAATACAAGAAGAATCATTCCTAAACCTAGTAACTACAGTAATGATATTTCAATCAATATCCGAAGTTCTGTACATGGTTTAATAATACAAGGGGTAGTTTTTGAAAAATGTTCCTGTCGCGTAGCGTCCCACCGCCAAATTTAATAAAACCGTTCATACTGATCATTAGATTTTATTAATTTATTAATTTCAGTATCATTTTCAATGTTTTGAGAGAGAGAAAAAGGGGAAAAATAATTTTGAACCACGTATTAAATATTTACTTTGTATAATTTCAAATTGAAGAAATTCAATAATTCCACAAAAACCATAGAAATAATCATATAAATCTAATGAAATCGCACTAAACAATGAAATATAAATTATAACACCTATCGATATAAACATACGTATAATTGTGTGACACACGATATTACGATATTTCGTTGACACATTCCGCCAATATCATTTTCAGTATGAATCGATAGGAACCGGTAAACGCACTATAAATAGTGATATATAGGTAGGTATCATCAATTAAAACTCATATAATATGTTTTCCCCGTCGAGTGGATAAGTTTTACTCGAACGGTGCAAAACGCATAGCGCGAGCAAGGCACAATGAATACAATCTCATCAGATAATACGATAATAATAATTATAATAAAATCGTCTGTACGCTGCGTTATCTGTCCCGATTTAACCGTCAATCAATCATCATCCGCGTTATATTATTTTCGGCACACAATTGACGATCGGCGAAAAATCCCGATTTTATATTATCTCGGTCGGAAGTGCGATGTGACCTTCGTCGGCGTAATTACCTCGAGACTCGGGTATCAATAGAACCTAATAATTTTCCCACCGTTTTACGATAATATTGAGCAGCGGCAACGCGACATTCATTTACACCAGATACTATTATGGGTAGTTTAGAAATATTATTATCACGGGACGCGCGGTCGGAACCGCAATTTTGATAATAATAATAAGACTCTGACAATTACGACGTTCACTCGGCGTTATGGGATATTACGAGGATGAAAAATAAAATATATGGGCGTCTTGGAGCTACTTGAAAACTACGATTACCGCTACACTCAAACACACACACATATATATATATATTATATCGTTGGTGTATTATTGTAATGGGGCTGTGCCCAGAGATTTCCACTACCCGGCCGCTCGAGACCGATTTTTTAGGTGGGTCCTGTCCTCGACTGTCGCTGTTAAATGTTTTTTACACGGCTATTATAACGAATATACATATTATTATTATTATTATTATTATTATCGTTGTTATTATTGTTACTGTTATGCGCCTTTGTTCGGCTTAATTCGAAGTTACAGTTTTATTAAAACCATCAATTCGGCTTTTTAGACGACTCGACGTTAACAGCGAATGGCAGCGATGCCAGAAATAGCGCGACCATTTGAAATTATGTTCGTCGTTAAGTCGAATCGCAAACTGCTATCTCCATCATCTCGAGATGAGTTATTTTATTTTGTTCAATGTTTGTTTTTTTTACGATAACTTGTAAATTCGTTGGCTATTTTTAATCGCTAATACCTACATACCTGGGTAAATTCCGAAAACTACCGTTCTATACTCGAAACGCGTCGATCGAATTTAAGGACACGTCATTAATTTCAGTATGAATAACTGTATTAGAGATCGAAGAAAAATGAAGACATTTATGGACATTTCTGTTGGTCAACGCAATATGACGTATTCAATCATAATATTATATTGTAACGAAAGAAAATGTGTTAATTAAAACTTTTTGTCAAAACGATTTCGATGAAATAGGTAATTAAATTTAAATATGCAAATTCGACAACATAATACAATTATTACGGCCGTCGCAGTCGAGATGATAAAAAACATTAGATTGTATTTTATGTACCCGTTTAAAATGATTAAATTGAATTAATACGCATTTACCTGACAACAAAGTCGTCAAAGCATGTATAATTATGCCGCGAAGACCTTGAGACGTGTGTATTGGCATGCGTGAAATAAAAATTGAATTTAAAAAACATTATCGATGACAATATTATATTGTTTGTAAATAATAATAATTATAATAATTACGGCTCGTGCATAATCGAAACGGTTGCCGACCATTGTTTTTAACGCGCGGCAGATGGGTGTAGACACGACCGATTAGACGGTACGTTCGTAGAAGACATAATCGTTCGTTCGTCTAGTCGGTAGAGGAAAATAACAATGACGACAGGTCCGGTTAAAACTACAATGTATTTTTTTTTTATAATATCATTCTCAATCATTTGTTTATACTATTCGGAAACGTATGATTTACGGGTTGTCAACGACGCAAATAAACGACACGGGGCCGGACGAAAATCAATAAATTTATCATTGACCAGGAGTACCGAAGCTTAAATGTTTTAATATTTTTATTTCTGAAAGTGTCGCACGCGGTTTTAAATCGTTTTACTCGCCGTTTCAGTCTATAACACTAATAATTAGTAACTAATTAATACACAAAGTACGGCCTCGATTTCTAGAGTATCTAGTCGCCCACGAGCAAAATCTAATGATATTATACGTCACGCCGAAGGAAAGGTCCTTGTCGCGGCGGCTGACCAAGTCATAAATCAACTCGGGAAGTATTTACGTATCACAAATTCCTTAAAAGTCAGTCGAAAATGGTCAATTTAAAAGATAACTTGCAATATTAGTGTTTCAAAAATTAGATAGAACTGCAGTGTAATATATTTTTACTTATTTTATTATTGATTGCAGAGCTCTTATTAAGTCGAAATTCTAGTGTAAGATCCAATAAAGAAAAAAAGAAGTCATCGGAACGATTTTATCCCTTCCACAATCTAGCATTGGAGATTTTCGAAGGACCCTATATTTTTTTTCGGCCAGACCGACGGCGGCGCGGCGTCCTTCTCGCGGCACGGAAAAAGCGACATCACCGGAGGTGGCCTGGCGCGTCCCACGCGCGTTGACAACGGAAGAAAATCGTCCGTCCAACGCAAACGCGCGCGCATATGCACGGTAATATTTATCACGCACGTACGTGCATTATGCTAATGAGCGGACATAATAATAATAATAATATGTACTAAACAACAACGTCGCCCGCTAAGAGTCCCGGACCCTCCCCGCCCCGTCGCTTACGACCGGGGAGAGATTTGTGTAACGGACGCCGAGCGCGTACGTACGTACGTACGCGTAGTATAATATATTATATATCCGTACGGATACGCGCGATTAGCATAAAGTGTGGACGAGGATTAAACACGTATAGTAATAATAATATACCGCCGACTCGGACATTTCCCGCGCGCGCGCGCGCGCGCGAGACGCTCGGATCGGACGATTTCTTTTTTACACGGGCCGAACGGACGCGCGCATCTGCCCACGGTAGACCGCCGCCGCCGTTTACTTCGGGTTTTTTTTTTTTTTTTTCGTTGATATTTATTATTCCTCCGCGCGTTTAAGCTCGTACTACGTATTACGTCGCGCGTAAATCCGTCGCCATTTGCGAGACGTTGTAATAATATATACGCGGCGTACCTACCCATCATACAGGTACCTACGCGTGCAGAGTCGAGAGGAGGAGCGCATTGTTTGCGCGCCAAAGGGTTAAGTGCATACACTGCGATGTACCTCCTCGTGGCGACTGGACAAATAAATAAATTTGAAAAAAAAAAAAAAAAGAAAAGGGTGAGACTATCTCACGGGTTGTGAAAGGGTAAACGAGAATACGGGACGAGGACGAGACCCCCCCCCCCCACCACACGGGGAGTCCGAGGGCGGTTCGAGAGACACGGTAGCGGCGGACAATGCGGCGCGCGACGATAAAAATCGTATATTATATGATTTACACGACGGCGACGGACACAGAACGAACGAGAGAGAAACAGTGTATTACGGAACGGACAGAGGATACGCGCGCATTATATATTTATTATTTAAAACGCTTATTGTTGTCCAATAAAAACCTATTAACTGGTCGGCCGGCCGGCCCGAGAGCGCGGAGTCATAAAAAGATATTTAATATAGCCCGCGTGTGCGTATACTTGTATATACGTACATAAATACATATATACTCGTATATATATATATATATATATACACGACTGTTGCCGAGTGCGAACACACTAACCGGCTACACGTGTTACGCGCGCGCCCGCGGAGAGAGAGAGAGAGAGAAATAACTTTCAAGTTCTCACATACTCGCACGAATTATAATTATTAAAATATATATATATGTATACGACTTATTTACAATGTTTATGTAATTCGAGAATATAATATACAATATCGTAAAAGAGTGCTTTTTGAAGAGAAAAAAAAAATGTTTATCGTTTGAGGTCAGTATTATGTCGGTCATACTGTGGTGGTACGCACGCGCCCGTCGTTTACAGTCGTCGCATAATATTTTATAGCCGGTAAGGTATAATATAACGCCGACTTGACGACGAACGAAAAACGAGAAATAATAATATGAAAACGACAACGACCCAGCGCCGGCGACCGAAACGTTTTTGCTTTCGACCGCAGCAATAAACGTATAAAATAAATAGTGTACAGGTACATATTATTATGTATAGAGGTGTGTAAACAAAATAACAATACGGTACTCACCACAAACGACTCGGTCGAACGGATTCATCCAATCTGAAAGCAGAAAAAAATCAAATTAAATCAAAATTAAACTACGCGTAGGTAGTAAACGATTCGAATATAAATAAATAATTATTTATAACCGCGCGGTCGCAGGTACGCGACGAGCTCGGAGTATGATATATCGCCGCAACCGAGACCTAAACAACGCGCACACAATATTATACCAGTTACAGGATCGTTAAAAATTAAAACGAGAAAAAAAAAAGCTCCCAAGGTTTTGCGCGCGCGCATATAGTAGGCAGACATACTTTGCATCCGCGTATAGACTGCACAGTCCGGGGTCGTGCGAAATCGCGTGTATTTCGTTGCCAGACGTCCGAGCACATTTATCAATTTTTTATCGTCGGTCTGGCGCGGAACGCGAAAATCGGAATAAATATTTATTTTTTTCATAAACGCGTATTCGATTTCAATAATGTATTGATGCGAAATCGTTCTTTATGCGAGTCGAATTAAATATTTATCGCGCACGTCGTCGTCGGGACGCGGCTACAACAACACACATCTCATATCACGCGAGACGTATCGAAACTTTCGGTAGGTTTTCACGAGAGGCCACCGCGAATACGCGTCGTAGAAACGAACGTTATTCGGACTCGAATTGAAATGACGGCCGCGACGAAAATATTATATAATATTATATCCTTTCGGCGAGGAAAACGACCGGGTATCTAGATCGCGGTAAGGATCGAGCGCGATTTTCTCGCGCGCCCGTCCACGACGCGTCCTGCGGCAACCGGTTGTTCCCGCGGCGACTCTTGCAGTCTACACTCCCGTGGGCCGCGGAGCCCGCCTATCCGGCGCGCAGCATCGTCTATTGTTGTGCGAATAAAATTATGCAAATGGCCGCCGCCGCCGCCGCCGCGAAAAAAGGAACCGAGTTTTCAACGGATCCACAACAACACGTGCGCGAAAACCGCGAAAACGTTCGAAACGGACGCGTTTTTGTACGTATTATATTACGTATTATTATTTAAAAAAAAATATAAAATAAATAAACAAAGTAAATATATTAATATTTAATGGTTAATACTCATAAATAATAACAAAATATCGTTAAATATATTAAATTAAGTGCGCTCTGTACACCCGACGATGATTTTCAATCGAAACCGGTCGTGACTTTTTTGCACACTCAAGGCAAGTCCTTTATTTTTATTTTATTATTGTTTAAATATATTGTTAGTATTATATTATTATTGTTACTGAAACGACGATATACGCAGTGTGTGCGCGCGCGTTATGACTATATTAGGTACAATTAATATTATTATTATTGTTACTATTATATCGTATTAATATTATTACGGCGACGATTAATGGCAATAACAAACCGTATAAACGCGCGGGTAGACGACCGTGCAAATACGATTATCACGTATACGTACACACGGCCGTTATAAACGCAGTTTCGTCGGGCGGGGATAATAATGCACTTGCGGGTACATACTATTATTATGAATACATTGCAATTATCGTCATCGTACACGTATAATGTGCATAATAATTGTGTGAAAAAAGTGTAATAGCTGTTCATTCCGTCGTTTTAGGCCTCGTCGGGGAACGAGTGAAAATGGTCCGTCGCGATACGAACGATATCGCGGGGTTAAAACTCACAGAAGTGAAAACGGACAAAAATAAAACCTTTACCAAACAATTATATATGTATACCTGTTTTCCGAGGAAAGACACGATACCATCAGGAAATTAAGACACCAGACGAATTTCATCCGCGGAAAAATAAAAAAGCTAGGAACCGATTTGAATTTTATAAGGATTTTCTCTGGACGTTCCTACGGACGTCTATGATTGAAAATCAAAGCGCTCACGACCGACACGAATTCGTCGAAGATTTTACGCAAACTCTGCTTGTTATATTATTATTATCGTATATTTGCAACTCGTTAGGTTTTCAATGTTTCCCCTGGTTCTATTGTCGGTGTAAATAATGCAGCAACACCGTCGCCGCCGCCGCAGAAGAATAATAAATTAATCGCGAGGAATTCCACGTAGTAAACGTGGTCTAACACATTATAAATAGTGTAGTAGAAAATAGACACAATGATAATAAATATACTTAGATTAAAATATGGACGGTGAAGAAATATGAAAGTACTTGATTTATATTAACACGTTGTTTTGAATTAGATTTGTTATATTTAGACAAATAGTAAAAATAAAATCTTATTAGTTCACCCATTATAATTATAGACCGGCGGCGGGTATTTTTATAATATTAATTTCTGGCCCGTTTAGCGCGAAATATCCATAATAATATCATGTACACTTTGATTAAATATTTCTATGAATCTCATACCTATAAATTATAATAGCAATAGATAATAATACGGAAATTAAAAAAATATTTATGAAATTCGTCTGCTGCACCGAGCAGACATAATAATAATATTATGTTAAAATATCATTTTAAATTTAATGAAATTAATTTAAAAGTGAGGCTTTATTTCTTATGAAAATTTCAAGAATTTATAACAGAAAACGGATATCGCAAAATGTACACTAAACTCTTCAGGCGATTAATATTTTAATAAATATAATAACAAGCCATAAAGTTAAATGTGTTTCGTGTTATACGGTCTAATAAAATGAAACTAGGATTGTGTGGGCCGAATTAAACGTATGTAACGTACATCGAGATGCGGGTGTATGTGATATGTATGTGTGTGATGGAATTAGATTCGGAAAATAATGAATTGGTTGTATTCCAAATAAGCTAGTAGCTTGTAGTCATAACGAACAAGTATATATTATTTTTGAAACGCCATCAACGCGATATTTATTGGCACTAAATTCGAATTTTATGTATTTTACAACATCAACTATATAATAAATAGCCAATAGGTAAAGTGTTAAATTATAAATCATTATTATTTCACATAATTATAATCGTGTGGAAATTTAATTTTTTAAACGATGACATTTTCATATCAAATAATACATATCATATTGTTACAATGATCGAGAAAATTTTTTGATTTATTCTCATTAAAACTTGTAATTTTTGTAAATAAATCTCCTAATACTTGGTAGTACTATTTGATATTAAGTATAACTTTTGATCTATTTAATTAAAGGTTCGTGATAATTTTAATCGAATTCAGTGAGAATAAAAGTATAATAAAATTAAAACATATCGCAAGTTTATTATAGTGGGCAGTACCTATAGATAAAGTACCTACAGATAACGAAAATTAATTAACACTAATTTCAATAGATAATATGACTTTATGAGTATCATATGTAAACAGGTGAAAAACAGAAATAAAGTTATAAGAAGTAAGAGTTAAATTGGACCATAAATCTGACTGGTATACACAAAACTATGAAAAAAATATTGGTAAACAATAATTTTTATCAGCCGCAGTAGTAAAGGATTTTTTTACTATCCATCGACCGTCTTCGGATATTTATTTTTTTTCTTATAAGTATAAAAACGAATTTATTCTTATTATAATACATTTTAACGCTCTTATAGTCTGTAATCATCTCTACTTGTAGGCATATAATTTAGTAAAATATGAGTACTTTTTATAATTAATTTTTAATTTATATTAGTATGGTTATTGCTGTACACATAATTAAATTTGTACATTTATTACTTATTTACATATAATTTATAGTGTAATTAAATGTTTATAGTCTTTAGTTTATGATAGGGTCGTAACACATACATATTTGAATAATTATTTAGTAGCATAAATATATGAAATTGTACGTTTAATAGGTATCATTCATTTTTTGTAATTTTAAATATAAATTAATTACCTAATGTAATCAAGACACGGAACGAAACATAAAACACATTTGACGTTTTAGCGAAATAACATGTAAAATAGATTATTAAATAAATTATACGATGGTGAATACCCAAATGCCTTTACTTTAACCAATGATTATGAGAACCAGGTGCATAAAAGCGCAACATGTTTCAAACATTTATCGACGAATATAATCGTTCTAGTTTATTTTTTATCGCCAATTTCAATTACAACCGTTTGATTTTAATTAAATTAAAATTTTAGTGGTTTTTGTTCAACTCCCGTTCGTACACCGCGAAACATACGTCGGGCGTGATTGAACATGAAATCTGCAGCGCGCTCGCGCGAAAATACATAAATAAATAGTATGTATACAGCGGTGAACGGCACAGCGGTCACGTGTAAAGTAAAGAACAAGTGAAAACCAAGACTAAAGTCGGAGCGGAAAACACGAACGTAATGGACTTAAATCGACTTGTAACGGCGACAGAGACGTCAAATTTTTAAAATTTTCTCAAGTAGGTACACTTTATTTTGAATAGAAGTTTG